>NW_006496517.1:1215443-1235585 GCF_000471905.2 Amborella trichopoda | reverse complement strand
TACTACTACTACTACTACTACTACTACTACTACTACTACTACTACTACTACTACTACTACTACTACTCTCTACTCTACTCTCTCTCTCTCTCTCTCTCTCTCTCTCTCTCTCTCTCTCTCTCTCTCTCTCTCTCTCTCTCTCTCTCTCTCTCTCTCTCTCTCTCTAAGGTCTCATCTCTCTAAAGGGAAATAGGGGACACGCCACCCCATAAAAGACCAAAAGGTGGGCACGCCCCACTCATTAGAAATTGCCTAAGGATTGAGGCCTAGACTTGACCCATGTACTCTCTTGCTCTCATATTTTGTGAAGAGGTTTAACCAGTGTTCTTCCATATTTGAAAGACCTGATAAAGTCATTATTGATCCCATACGTCATTAAAGGAGGAAACCCAGTGTGGGGTGTTCTAAGTCCAATTGAGGTAATCTTCCGGTATCTTTACTTTTATATTTTGTAGTCCCTTTATTTCTTGAAATTTTTTTCCCATAGCTTTATATTATTTTTTATTATTCAATAAAGAAAGTTGTAATTAGAGGCAACAAGTGAAAACCGACTTATTTATTTATTTATTTTGTTTGAGTTGAATTTATTATAATTAGACCATTGTAAGCGTTCCGGTAGGTGTAAAAAACAAAAATTATAAAAATTATATATATCATGCTAGATCACATTGTCTACTTTCAATGACTAAAAGTCAGTTTGGATGTCAAATAAAAAGAAATTGTTATCCTATAAAATTACAGTTTTTCAAATACCAATTGCAAAAAATATCGAGCTTTTTTTCTTTTCTTATAAAACCGTCCAGGTGTTAAAGTCCAT
The DNA here is from genome assembly GCF_000471905.2 of Amborella trichopoda. The sequence continues at coordinate 1,234,768 of NW_006496517.1, read as the reverse complement.
TTTTCTCTTTGTGATTCTCTCCCTCAACAAGAAGGGGATTTACAAGTAGAGGAGGTCCAAGTTCAATGAAAACTCTGCGAATCTCTCCCTCAACAAGAAAGGGATTTACAAGTAGAAGCCATGTGTTTAACTCTGAAAGTTACAGGGAGAGAAAAGGCAGACATTGAAGAAAATGGTAAACAAAATTGGGTTTTATGGAGAGAGATTGGTTTTATTGGGGTTTCAATAGATGGAAGAGTCAACATTTTAGCGACTATTTGTTCAAGCCACAATGCTCACTAGAACTGTAAAAATGGAAGCTTAAACCCCCAGAAAATCTTCTAACTATGGTCCATTGGAGTTGAAGAGAGCTCTGAAATTCTAGAAAACTAAAAACCTAAAAATTTGCCCAATGAGGTATGCCAATAATAGGAGATTTGAAACCCTAAAATCTTTCTGTCAAAGATCCGCCATGCAGAGAGAGCTCTGAGGCAACAACTATCTGAATTCGATAACGTAGGCCACGACAAAATTGCTAGAACGAGAAAGAGCAAAATGCCATCCATTGATGGCTTCATTGAAGTTGAAAACAATCTTTTTACAATGCTTCGATTGTAAAATTGTGAAGCCCTCTGACTTCAATTCTTCTCAAGACTCTGCCCTAGAAATCCCCTCAAACATCGAGACACAAGATACCTGGAAACCCTACCTTGTTTCTCCCATTCATGTGGCAGGTCACAATGCAATATTTTTGACGCCATTATATAGAGAGAAAGATGAGCTCTCAAGATATTGATTTTAGAGAGAGAAAGAGGAGCTCTCTCACTAGCAGTAGTTCAGAGAGAGAGAGAGTATATTTCATGTTGAAGTAGTTTAGAGAGAGAGTAGACTTGGGGTTTTTGAGGTTTCACGGTGTGCGTTATTGAGTCACAGGGTGAGGTTTACACGGGGTGAGAGAGCCACACTTTCACAAAGAAATAAAAATTCAAGTCTGACTTGATTTTTTTTTTTTACAGTAATTTCTGCCTTGATACTGCAATATTTTTTAGTCAATCTAAAAATCTTGTGGTTATCCAAATGGCTCAAATTTATTTCACAAGATTTTTGGATTGCAATAAAAATATATTGCAATTTTAGATACATCCAAACTAGCACTAAGATATGAAACAAGTGTATAAGACACTCAATTCGGTTTTGTATCAAGGAGGTCAACAATTGAGGCTATTTTTCTACTTTGATAACTCATTGAGAAGTTTAAAGAAAAGAGAAGAGAGCTCCAGATGGTGCCTTTTATTCTATTAACATGGAGAGAGATATGTATGAGAAGGTACCTAGAGAGTTAATTTGGTTGGTGTTAGAAAAGAATAGAGTTACTGCAGGATATGTTTACATGATGTGAGAATGGAGAGATTGAGAATGGAGAGATTGAGAAAGCTGTCGCGAACAAAATTGGAGCTAGGTGTGATGATATGCATTTGGAGTTTATGTGATCATTACTTACCAATAAAACTGAAGGGAAAGTTCTATAGGATGGTTGTAAGATTAACCATGCTTTACAAGACGGAATGTTGGGCAGTCAAGAAACAACATATTCATAGGATGAGTATAGCTATGATGATGATGTTGAGATAGATGAATGGCAAGACAAAAAAGGTTACGCAGGAACAGTGATTTAAAAAACGCCGAGTCAAACCGGACTCGCACGGTTCGACTTGGGAATCGACAATGGCAGTGCCGATTCGGGCAAATTACACGGAATCGCCCATTCCAAAGAGAACCGCGCGATTCTATACAGTGACTCGTCGATTCACTGTACGGAATCGGCGAGTCTCGTGAAGAACATGGGCTGCACAGTGTTCTTCACGGGATTATTCAAAATTTGTCATTTTTTTATCATTTTTCTTGTTTTTTTTGCCATGTGATCGAATATGCAGGCTTTATGCAGCTTTTTTCATCCTTTTCATGGATTAAATGGTAGAGAAATTTCGTGTTTTTGGATCATGAAAGTTACGTTTTTAGGGTTTTCGCCTTTCCTTGTGTTTCATGCCAAATAGGGCATGAATCTGTGAAAATTTGTAGGCATTTTGATCGTAAAGTTGTTCATAAAAAAATTCTATTACGAATTTGTGATAATCGTTGAGAAAAACAGAGTAATTTGGAGAATGAAGGCTCGGGTTCACGAAACCAGGTAAGAACTTTGGGTTTTTTTTTTTTTTCGCCATATGATCAATTTCACTGCATATTTTGAAAATAATGAGTTACATTTGTAGGCTTTTTAATATTTATTGCGTCTTTTATCATTTAACATATTCAATTTTATTTAATTTGCTCAATTACAGCCTTATTTTTTAGATGAACACAATGATATTTTTTTTTTTCCACCTTTCAATTTTTTGCTCACGATACATTACAAATAATGTGTTAGATTTCTAGGGTTTTAATCGTTATAGTCTATTTTATAATCAGATGTATTCAATTTAATCTGATTTATTGAATTTGAGCTTCAGTTTTTAGATTCAATGACTGTTGTCAGTGAACTGTGTTTTTTTTTTTTTTGCTCAATTTAATCGATTCGATTTGATTTATTGATGATAATGTGTTCATAATTTAGGGTTTTGATTCCTTATATTGTTGTTTATCAAAAACTGTACTCAATTGGATGTAACTTATTCGCTTGGAGGTGGATTTTTGAGTTAAAATGGCTGATGTAAGGTGGCTCTGTGAAGAACATAATTTTTTTTTTTTTTTTGTGTAATCCATGAACGAATTTTTTTTGTGATCCATGATCGAATTTTTTGTAATCCATGATCGAATTTTTTTTTTGTAATCCATGATCGAATTTTTTTTTGTAATCCATGATCGAATTTTTTGTAATCCATGATCGAATTTTTTTTTTGTAATCCATGATTGAATTTATTGTTTTTTTTTTTTGTAATCCATGATCGAATTTTTTGTAATCCATGATCGAATTTTTTGTAATCCATAATCGAATTTTTTGTACTCCATAATCCATGATCGAATTTTTTGTAATCCATGATTGAATTTTTTGTAATCCATGATCGAATTTTTTAATCCATAATCGAATTTTTGTAATCCATAATCCATGATCGAATTTTTTGTAATCCATGATCGAATTTTTTGTAATCCATGATCGAATTTTTGTAATCCATAATCGAATTTTTGTAATCCATAATCCATGATCGAATTTTTTGTAATCCATGATCGAATTTTTGTAATCCATGATTGAATTTTTTGAAAATTTGTGGTTTTTTTCTTGTAATCCCTGATCGAATTTTTTTTGTAATCCATGATCGAATTTTTTGAAACTTTGCTGTACTTCTTTTTTTTTTTTTTATCCATGATCTAATTTTTTGAAAAATGATGATTTTTCAAAAAAGATGTGAAAATCGTGACAAGGTTTTGATTATGATGAGGTATTAAACCATATTTTTAATTTTTATTGTTAAAGTTTATGTTGAAAAAATTGTATGTTGATAGATTATTTATGCAAAAAAATGCATGTTATTATATTTTTAATGCAAAACTGTATTTTTTTAATTTGTTAATGAATTTTTTAGTTCGAATGACTGATGTTAGGTGGCTTTGTGAAGAATTGTTTTTTTTTGTTTTTTTTTTAGTACATGATCGATGTTTTTTTATCCTTTTGTGTGACGTAAATTAAATGGTAAATAGTAGTTCATGCAGGGAAAGAACATATCAATATTCACATATTGATACAAAGAAATGAAAATTCTTAATGGAGAACCCTCATTTTTTATTGAATTCCTAAAAAAAAATATTTATAATGAATTTTAATAAATTTTTCGGATTTTTTTGAAGCTTTAATCTGACCGATTCACCCGATTCTCTATCCGGATCGGCGATTAGCCGATCCGGATCGGTTTTTGAGGTGCGCGATCTGGGTCACCGATTCGCTTTTTAAACCATTGCGCAGGACAATTTGATTCAGGTGGAAGGATTTAAAAAAGCAAGAGGAATGCCCAAAAAGGTTATGAAGGAAGAAGTGATAAGAGATATGATGACGTATGGTTTGACTGAGGCTATGACCCTTCATAGTGTAGAATGACAGAATAGGATTTGTGTAACCAACGTCAAATAGTTGGGATAAGGTCCGGATGAAGATAATAATGATGATGATTTGTTCAGTCAACCGCATGCTTTTATTTCGTTTTTTCTTTAGAAATTGAAAAAAAAGGGGATTTTCGAAGAAAAGGGCTGGACTTGTATTATGATTAGACTAAATTAACTATCATCTACATTTCAAGATAAAAATAAATATGTGCAGTTAATTATTCTAAATGACTTATATATGAGAAAAATTAAGTAAATAAATATGAGTGATTTACCCCATATTTTAATTGAGAAAATTATTGTAAGTATATAATTAAAGATATTTTCACTATATTAATTTTGCATCATCATCATCCAAGCCTTATTTCAAATATTTGAGGTCAACAAATTTATTTATAAAAAGATGGGGCAAAGTTTTACGATGGCTATCCTACCTAATACAGCCTTCCTCCTTTATCTGGGCTTAGGACTAGAATGACTGGATTGGATCCAACCGTGACGAAGTTATATATTTATAAATATATAACTCTGCATCTAAATATTTTTCAAAAAAAATTGTGATTAATCTTTTATCTTTCTTTGCATCTAAATATTTTTCAAAAAAATAATTGTGATTAATCTTTCAAGATTTCTCTAATGATGTACATTTATTATATGGGCACCCATATGGCACTCCCAACTTGGGAGCTCCAAGTAGGCAACGATTCCCCTCTCCTATCTCCAACAACTATGCATAGCAAGGCAATTGTTTTATCATGTCAGGACTTTGTATACTTTGGAATCTCTCAATCAGAGGTTGTACTCTATTGCTAAGGTCCAGATGTCATGTTGGCCGAATTCCACCCTATGGGGGTTCTTTTCACTTTTCCCTCATGGTACTACTTCACCGTCGGTCACCCAAGAGTATTTAGCCTCACAAGGTGATCCTTATTGATTCACATGGGATTCCACATGACTCATATTACTCGGGTCAGTGTAAGCAAGTGATGCTTTGGTGGTGAAGTGGTTTATACCCGAAGAGCAACCTTTTTCACTTTTTTCACTCAGGAAGAACCTTAGGGATTCCAAAATACCAGATTTGTTACTTGTATATATACAAATGCTTTGCAACAAGTGACAAATTTTTTATTTTATTTTTTTTGACAAATAAGTGTAACAAATTTTTATCCTTAAATTTTATTTTAGAAGCATTGCTTATCTATGAGCAACCACTAATACGCACCTCATCCATAACGCAAGGACTGTGTTTCTCCATTCTGAGCTAGTGGTGGTTTTTGTTATCATATGGATATGTATCTCTTGATAGCACTACATATCCATACAATAAAAGGTTGTAGTCTATTTCGGGACCAATTGGTCATGTCTATTGCGATGGCTACTTAGGTCTATGAATCTTTGGAAAATTATTGAGGAATGGCCCCACACCCTTTCAATCTCTCTATTCATGTATCCCATTGTTTGGACGAAAGTGTTACTTTTGATAAAGAGAAGATAAAACACATGATTACCCCTCGTCTTTTATGAAGACTAATGTGCCCCCATCTTTTCTAATCGCTCGATCTTAGAAAAGGAATCTGGTGTTTTTATCAATATTTTGAGAGAGAGAGAGAAAGAGAGACTCGAGCTAATTCTTCTTCAATGAGAGAGGGAGAGAGAGTTGAGCTGATTTTCTTCAACGAGAGGAGGCAACGTGAGTGCACACCTCTTTAGGGACAGAGGGAGCAAATTAAGCTTGCATTGAGAGACAGAGAGGCATTTGGTGATGTTTTTGGTTAGGAAAAAGTTTAGAGCCAATTATATATGGATCATATTTGGAGTTGGTGATGTTGTTGGTTAGAAAAAAGTTTAGAAAAATTATGTATGGATCATATTTGGAGGGGTCTATTATCATTTGATATCTAATATATCCAATATTATTAGTTTCACTTATTTTTTTTGTGGTTTTTTTTTTGCCTCCCTGTTCGGAAATGAAAACACCATACAACGGGCTATTATTTCTTAGTTCTTTGCTTTGTTGTTCGGTTTTCGAAATACTAAACAGTTGTTTGGTATCCCCAAAACTAGTTAGCCTTCTCTTCCCGTCATTTCTGTTTTCTCGCTCACTCTCTCACCTGCATAAAATCACTAAGAACTGCATTTTCAGGAAGACTCTTAGCTATACTCACAATTTATTTTCCTAAATTTTCCTCCTTTAGTTCCTCATTTTCTTCTTTCATGATACTTGAGTCGATTGAATCGAAAAAAGTTGCGTTTTCTTGAACTGGTTTTTCTAGGGTACCAACATTCACAATATGCTATGATAACTTCTTATTTTTCTTTTGAGTCGGCTGGATAGAAAAAAGTTTGGTTTTCTTGAATTGGTTTTTTTAGGGTACCAACATTTACAAAATGTTATGATAAATTCTTCTTCTTCTTCTTCTTCATCATCATAATTTAGGTGGAATCACTACCATCAGACCTTCATTGAATGGTTTAAAATATATATCACTCTTTTAATTTTAAGTTTTTCTATAAATCTGATTAAGATGAAATTTTGGGTGTATATACCTAACACTATTGCGCACCATATAAAAAAATTATTTTCAATAATTTAAAATGATTAAATTACCCCTATCATTTTTCAAGGGTATTTCGGCTATTTTAATTTAAAATGATCAAATTACCCTTGTCACTCGATGAAATCTAATAAAGGGGGGTGATGCTCGTAATAGTGGGTTTATTAGACACCAAATAGTAATTGACCTCCCCCAATATGGTCCTTACGTCATTTGCTCAAAATGTTATGTAGAGCCGAGACTCTAAACAATCAAATTAGAGCGCACCTCAAAAATTTCTATTAAATAGGTTGTTTTGATGTCCAAATATCATCAAATTGATCATCTCGACATCAAGATGCATGGACATGAGAAAAAAATGGATTTCAAGTTTTATAAATAGTGCATCTTGTAACATGTTTTTGGACCGTCAATTTTCAAGATTTTATAAATCTGTTTAATCTACACCATTTTTTAACTTAAATATAATATTTAAATATACAAACTACACCCTTTTGGTTATAGGCTTGGGATCAAACTACCACTCACTGCTCACATGACGAACCCGAAAAGTTGGTCGGTCAATGCTTTGTTCGTGCGCTGCTCATGAAAGAAATATAATGAATAAATTAAGATAAAAAGCAGAGGATAAATGACGTGGTTTAAGCGTGCAACGTAAATGCCAAATTTGAGTGTGCAAGATGAGGATCGAGAGAAAAGGAAAGGAGCAGCCAAAAAATAATAACAAATAAATAAGAGATAATAAAGTAAAGGAAAAAGTTTATATAAGGTTGAAATCTGGAAATGCAGAATTACAGATGTACCTCAAAAATCCATAAAAAAATGTTGTTTTAACGTGGAAAAACCTTCTAATTGATTATCTCAACTTTGAGATATATGAGTATGAAAGAAAAAAAAGAGTTTGAGTCCCAGAAATAGTGCATCTTGCAATATCTTATCCAGACCGTCCATTTTCAAGATTTTCATATATTTATAGATCCACTTGATTTTAATCATTTTTTGGTTTACAATTTTATAATTAGATGTGAAAATAGATTTTAAGATAATCCTAAAAACAATTTCACCAAAATTACATATTATGGTAAAATTTGGAGGTGCGCTTTAATTGGATTGTTTAAGGTTGCAACCTTATAGAAACCACACCCTAAACTAAAAACATTGGGAGGAAAGGAAGCAACATGGAAAGCGCCATTGAGAAATCGAAACGAATACAAAAGGCAACATCCTTGCGGTTTTGGAAAAGTATATAAAGAGATCATCTATCTGTGATACTAGGAGATCATAATTATTCTCGTCCGTCAGATTTCAAATTGGGTGATTGTAAGAGTATTATTAATTGGACTCGAAAAACTAGTTTTCGGATTACGTGATGCACTCAAACTATCCAATTTGGCATCTAATCGCTTGGAGTAATTGTGACCTCCTTGTAATAAATATAATTGGTTTTATATTACACGATTACATTTGTTTTTGTTTTTTTTCCCTTTACAAATAAACCAAAGCATAACTTAAAACGAAGGGAAAATATATCACACCGTCCATTGTGTACAATGGATGGCAGATGTGAACATTTCCTCCGTACACTGTGTGGGGAACGGACTTTCATGTCATCTGAACTGTCTGTTGTTGTAAGCAAGCATTAGATGTGATGTGTATTCTAGTGTATTTAAACTGCACGGTTTTGTTTAGAATCTTACTTATGAGTATACTATGATATGTTTCTATTCAAGTAAGAAATTGTGTGGGGTTAAACAAGATAGTAACTTCTCCCTTCGAGATAGGAGCCACATAAGTCCATCATCGGGACAATGAAGTCATCGTCTCTAATTTCCTAAAATTGATTAATGGTGTCCCTTTGTATCAACATAGTTATCAAGATGGGATCGGGTTGTCCACTATCAATCCAAATCATTGTTTGATTGGTTTCGTTCAGTTCCACTGACTGTTTTTTATTAATTCAACCAGCCAAACAAAGTTAGATAATTTTTTGATATATTAAATATTTTTCAACTATTATTTATATTTTTATATATTGAAAATTCAATTCAACTAATTCAATCGACAATCAAACGAATTTTTATAACCAAACACTCATTAGTTCCATGGCTGATGTGATCCTGATGGTAATGTTTATCAATTGTGTGGTTTAGTCTTCTTCGTTGACATGTGCATCAGTTGGGATAAGATTATTTTATCTATTCATCCCATTTTCATTTTCATTGTCAATTTTAAGTTGTATATGTAGAGACAATATGTTAATTAAAAAAAGTTATAATGATGATGATAATGATAATGCAGATACATCACACAAGGAGAACTATATAAGCCTTTACCCACAGAAGCATCATTATACCCCAAATGTTGCTCTAAACCATGGTTTAGGAATCCAATCAGCACTGAACTGATGAGGGGTTTGGTCTAGTTAATATCGGATGGATCATTGGATGTAATTTGAAAGTTAATTGATAAGGGGTTTGATCCAGTTAATATCGGATGGACCATTGGATATAACTTAGAAATTAAAAAAGAAATCGCACAATTTTGTTTAGCCAGTTGAATAAGACAAAACTAATCGGTTAGATTGGGCAAGCCAACCAGTTATGCCAACCGGTCCAATTAGGCCTTGCAACATCTGAGCATTTAAAGTTCAAACTTTGGCTTGGTGGGAGACATATAAGTGTAGATGTGGGAGGTTGGAAGTATGCCCTAAAAAAATCCAAAGCAAATTAACCTAGTTTCTTTCTAATTGTCCTAGGAGATTTATCAACAATACACCAATTATTTAACAATCTTATCGCTTTCAACCACTCCAATTCATGATTATTTATTTTTTTGTAAGATTTTTAAAAGTAACTAAAATAGGTCAAGTGTTAAACAATTAATCTCTGTGTCTTTTGATTAATTTTGTTTTTTCCAAGAAAATATAAAAAAAGATATGGGAAACGAGTAAGCTTTGGGTGTTCTTTTTAATTTTTTATGTGGAATTATGCGTCCAACTTTCAGGTGAAACATCATTGCTTACAAGCAGGCATTTGAAAAAACCATATATTTGGCAATGAGTTTGTTTGTGTTATTATTTTTGGCCGATTCCAAAAAGCATATCAAGAGCAATGATCGAAAAATCGACTTAGGTAACTCTTCAGCCCATGCCCTAGCCGAGTACTCGGCCGAGTTCGAGTAACTTGCCCCGAGTCGGGTAGAGTACTATAGAAGCTGAAGACTATTAAAAAATGTATATATATAAAAAAACTAAAAAAAATAGAAAAAATATATTCAAAGCAAAATTTAACAAAACAATTAATTATGGTTAAAAATTAGCAAAAAAAGTAGATTTTAAAAACGGGTGGAGAAATCTTTGTGATATCCTCAAAATATATTTTTCATCTCTAATTATAAAATTTAAAGCTTAAAAAATAGTATAGATCGAGCAGATATATGAAAACTTGAAAATCTTGAAAATTGTCCGTCAAAAAATACATTGCAAGATGCCCAAACCTTGAAATCCATTTTTTTTTCATTTCAATGTATCTTGATGTCGAGATGATCAGTTTAAGAATATTTGGCCATCAAAATAACCTCTTCAAGTGAAAATTTTGAGGTGCGCTCTAATTTGATTGTTTAGAAGCTTGGCTTTATATAATTTTTTTTTAAAAAAAAATGACTTAGTGACTAGGGGTATTTTCAAAAAAATTTAAGAAAGGTGGAAAAATATAAAAATAAATATTTATAACCAAAATACTTTCCAATATTTTTCAAAATGATAAAAAACATAAATAAACATATTGCAAAAATATATAGTTTTTAATTAAATTATTTTAGAATCCTCAAATTGTACCTCTAACTCAGGATAATTCTGGCTCGACAAGTGCCCGAGCCCGAATAACTCGCTCCACTTTTCTAACACAGGTGAGTGGGGGCACAATTGGAATTACAAATGAGTTTCAATATGAAAAAAGAGGGCACACATATCGATGTTTGTGAGGGAAAATAGACGTTAAAGATTGGAGGGTAGGCAGGTGTTCTCTTCCTCCCCTCTTTGGTTGAAAGTGAGTCAGAGCTCAGCTTTTCACTTTCATACTAAATCTCCATAAATTGACTCATAAATTGCCACACCCACAATAATTACTACATTGCCCCTCTGCCTTTTCTGATGTGGTGCCATGAAAGCTTTTTACCCATAAAAAGTATACAGTTAAAAAAGAGTGACCATTTTGTTTCTCAAGTGACTGAGTTGATTGATAAATTGTAGGGGTGGCAATGGGCCGTGTGGCAGCCCCGGCTCAGTCAGCCCGCCCCCACCAATCACACTTCGAAGGTAGGGCTAAGTCATGTTTGGGCTAAGGCCAGCCCAATTCGGCTTGGTCTGACTGTTTTTTTTATTTATTTTCTTTTACATTTATTTTATTTTATTTTACTAAGGCCAAACCTCGACCAAGGCATCTTTGGTCCGATCAAGACCAGTCTCGGCATGGATCTGGGCTATCCTTACGGGGACAAGGGCCAGGCTACCTAAAAGGCCTTCCCAATAAGAAAATTGAGAATGTTTTACAACATAGTAAAAATTTACTACATAGTAAAACCTAGTCTTTTTTTATTTTATTTTAATGTTTAAACCTAGTCTAAATAAGTATAAAAATAGATAAGACACGTCTTTCTTAAAAAACCTGCTCCATTCCACACTTCTTTATTCTTGAAAAGAACATTTTTTTTTATAAAAGAGATGCCAACAAAAAGATAAAGAAAAAAGAGGTAGAAATAAAAATAGGAAAATTGTCTCATACGTGTTCGACCGCATTACTACATATACGATCCAAAAAGTGTAAAGCATCTATCTTAAAGATGGATGCAAGTAGGTGTTCCATCTAAAAACAATGAAAACTAAAGGTTCAAATGTTTTCTTACTAGAATTATTATTTCTAATTTTTAAATTTTATTTCTTTTATTCATGATCTCCATGTGAAAGATTACATGTCTTTAAAAATTAAACCAAAAAAAATTCTATCTCAAAAATAAATTTATTAATAAGCCCGTATTTCTACGTACGTGGGCTTAGCAGCATAGAAACCGGGTCCAAAATAAAAATAAAAATAAAAGAGTATGATACACCTCGGGAAGGCTTCTAATAGTTGTTATGTCTCCAACGGCACTATTGTCAGGGTTTTGAAAAGTATGGTGGCAGGGCTATTTTGGTCAATTCCAAAGACTCTCTCACTCAAATATGTTAAACCTGTTACTGAGAATAATAGATGAGTGGGTGGCAAGTGTATTTCTATCTTTTTAGCAAACCCATGTGACACCACTTCTACTTCTCTTCCTCTTTTGCTTTCTCTCTCTAAACCAACTTTTCTGCCTCCCCTCTCCTTTCTCCTTTCACCCCTCAATAATTCTCCCTCTCTCTCTGAAAGTTAAACCGTCTTTTGGTTTTTCTTCTTCTTGGTTTAATAAATTCTCTCCAAGTAAACCATTCATCTCCCTTTATTGAGTGCTCTTGAAGGCTTCTCTTCTCTTTTTCAGCTTTGAATTGGTCTCTCTCTCTCTCTCTGAGGTTGCAGAGATTAGCGCGATGACTGAACCAAAACCAGAAGACATCACCCACCCTCCAATGGATCAGCTCTCAGGCTTTGAATACTGCATCGATTCGAACCCAAGTTGGGGTACTCTCTCTTTTTCCTGAATTCCTATCTGTTTTAAGCTGGAAATGGGAGTTGTCGATTGAATTCTCTTGCAATCGTGGTCTTAGAATTGCATGCTTTCTTTTCTTGTTAATGCTTTCTTCTTTCTTTTCCTGTTTTTGGATGCAGGCGAGGCCATTGTGCTTGGTTTCCAACACTATATTCTGGCTTTGGGAACTGCCGTTATGATTCCATCTTTTTTGGTTCCTATGATGGGAGGAAGTGATGTAATTTCTAATTTCTTTCTTTCCTTCCATTTTACTTGCTTTTTTTCATTATTTACCAACCACTATCATTAACGATCATAATAATATAAATTCATACTTAGTAACAACAAAAAAGATAAAATCACAATAATAACATTTTAATATGTATTATTTTTGTTACAAATATATATCGTATCAATTTGCGAAAAGATTTCCGCGGATGTATGCATCAATTTGCTAAAAGATTTTCTACTCTCGAGGGAGCATAGTTGCTCAATTTATTTTTGGGTAGTTCATCAGGGCTTGGTTTCAGAGGTCTGCCATTGAATGGAGTAGAAACCAGCAAAGAGGAGCAGGAGCAGGAGCAGGAGCAGGGGCAGGGGTAAAGTAGCCAGCCAGGTTTCATAAAATAAAATTTGGGGTCGTTTTGACATTTAGGAGTTTGATGGGTGCAGTTTAATATCATTTGTGTGTAGGGGTATATTAGTAATTATACGCCCCTGATGGTAAGCCGCAATCTCCTCTGCTTGTACCTTCTGTCCGTCCATTTGTCCCAAAACCGGCGAAGAAGCGAATCATCATATTTGTTGTTGATAGATGCGTGCATAATCTAACGGTGGCATTTTTCGTATGATCGCACTTTTACTAATTCCAAAAGTGCCACTGCCACTTATCATTGTTTCAGTGATGCTCCTGTTCCCATTCTAATTATTTTTAATTTCCATTTCCAAGATACGGATTGAGATCAAAATTGAAAAAGAAAAAATCGCCATTAAAAGGTTACATTATGATGAAATTTTTTTAAAAATGTGAAGAAAGAAATTGTCAAAAATGAAGGTAACATTTTTGAAGTTACAATAAATTTAGTTTTAGTTGCAAAAGTGAACTTTCTCCATCGAAAAGAGTTCTAAATCTGAAATTTCATCTATGAGGATTAATGAAATAGATGTGGCAAAAGTGATTAATGAAATAGATGTGGCAAAAGTTTTACGCTGGCCGACAAACTAACATGAACTTTCGTCTAGTATTTCATTAAATTCAGCCACTTCAATACCTTACTCAAGATTATAATTTGTTTTGTCTTTCTGCGAAAACTGAAATGCTAACTCCTGCTTGAGTATTATTTCTTTTAACATTTTTTTACACAAATACTTGATATTTTGTTCTTTGTATCTGTATGTTTCCTTCTTAATATCTGTCATGGTGAATCTGTACTTCCATTTTATCTAATTGTGGAACAGGATGATAAAGTGAGAGTGGTTCAGACATTGCTATTTGTGAGTGGAATCAACACTCTTTTGCAGACTCTCTTTGGTACGCGTCTGCCCACTGTGATTGGTGGCTCCTATGCTTTCATAGTCCCCATTCTCTCCATCATCAATGATTCTTCATTGACCCAAGTCACCAACCCTCATGAGGTTATTTTTTTACTATATATCATTGATGAATTTCATCACTCTGTGTTTGGGGTACTCTTCAAAGTTCAAACTTTTCTTCTTTGTCTTTTTGTGAACTGAGGAGATCAATGCTTTTGTCTTCTGATTTGTCTTCTTTTAGAGGTTCCTCCAAACCATGAGAGCCATACAAGGAGCTCTTATTGTATCTTCAAGCCTGCAGATTATACTGGGTTACAGCCAGATTTGGGGAATATGCTCGAGGTAATTTTAAATTTTACGCACGTGCTAGCGCGTGCACACACAGAAGGAGGTGGGGGGGGGGGGGGGGAGGAGATATTAGAACTGACTGTGCTTCAAAATTTGCAGGTTTTTCAGCCCCCTCAACATGGTTCCCGTGATTGCCTTGGTGGGCTTTGGACTTTTCGACAGGGGCTTTCCTGTGGTATGAGCTTCAATAGCAGTCCCCCTGTTCCTATTTCCAGGATTCAAGAATCATTGAGTTAAAATCACAACTATAACATTGTCTTTCGATCACCGTTATTTCTCAAGGTTTTATTCTATTGATGATATTTATTTTTGATTCTCAGGTTGGTAAATGTGTGGAAATTGGTGTCCCAATGCTTATATTGTTCATAGGCTTCTCTCAGGTGAAGATGTGTTCATAAATTTTTGAATGATGGGCAATACCGTTCCTTAGATAGGAAATGACCAACTTAAGAATTCTTCTTTTTTTATTTTTTCTTTTTTTATTTTTTTTATGATTCAATTTAAGCAATTTAGAAGTAAGAATTCTTGCTGTTGGTGTTCCAAAAATGACCATTGTATCCTTTGTGGTAAATACATAGAACAAGAGATCCCTACATTACCAAATTGGCTAAGTACAGAAAGCAAGTCCTTGAAATTTCCAATGCCTTCTCAATACAACTGATGCATTGAGTCATTCAGAACATAATAAATCTGTTTTCCCTTTGTCCATCCGAAATAATTCTTTTGCACTTTCAACTTCCTGCGACCAAGATACTGAAACAAGGGCGAAATGATTTAATCAAATTTTATAGTGAGAATATATAAGAGTTTTGAATTTCCTAGGCAGTATTTACTCATATAGTTCCTCTTTCCTATGCAGTATTTAAAGCATTTTGAGACCAGAGGTTTGAGAGTTTTTGAGCGCTTTGCGATGCTCATCACAATTACCATCATTTGGGCTTATGCCCACCTCTTGACAGCGAGTGGGGCATACAAGCATCGCCCTGAAGTAACTCAAAGAAACTGCAGAACTGATAGAGCGAATCTCATTTCATCAGCTCCCTGGTATCAATCTCCTTCCCATCAAAAAATACTTGTTTTGACAGTTTCTATTGATTTGGCCATTTGTTTATCTTATGAATAGGAAATTTTCCAAAACCCACCCTTCCTATTTGGATAGTTTCTGTTGTTTCATGTTTTTATGAATAGTAAAATTTTCATAACCTTCCTATTAATTCTAAACTCTGGGCCTTGTTGCTTTGCTTGATTTCACATCAATCTTTGTATTGAATTCCATTAGATCTTGGCCAAATTTTTTTGTTGGCCTTCCTCATACTAACTGAGTTTCCTTGTTGCTATACAAGCATCATATGAAAAAACATTTTGGTTATGGGTTACCTGCAACTTTATGTGGCCATGACCCCAGAAGCAATTTATCATAGAAATGAAGAGGAGGAAATTCAAGTTAGTTGTTCAGTTCTGACAACATAGATATAATTACTTGTAGGATAAAAATCCCATACCCACTTCAGTGGGGTGCACCTACATTTGATGCCGGACATGCCTTTGGGATGATGGCTGCTGTTTTCGCCTCACTGGTTGAGGTACTACTCATCTCATGAATTGTATGCATTTATATCTTCTATCAAAACTTGAAATTTTGCTTCTCTTGTTTGTTAGCAATGCGAAAGGCTTTATTGATGAAACGATCCAAATCATAACGATGTTTGAGTCTGTCTCACAGTCAACAGGAGCATATAAAGCTGCATCTCGACTCGCAAGTGCTACACCACCTCCAGCTCATGTTTTGAGCCGTGGCATTGGGTGGCAGGTGGGTTTGGCTAAGCACCTAAACTATTACTTGTGTTGCTCTCTCTCTCTCTCTAAACTATTACTTGTGTTGCTCTCTCTCTCTAAACTATTACTTGTACTGCTCTCTCTCTCTCTCTCAGAGGATTGTTGAGAGGGAATCATCTATGATCTTTGCATACTTTGCACTGTAGTTACAATAAATTGTTTAAGTTGTGCAAAATATTCTTGAAATGTTTGTCTTCTCTGAGTTTTGATCTTGAACTATAAGAAACGTTTCTCATTTGATTTACATCAACTGGGTGAGCAAGTTTTGCGTCATGAAGATGTACATTGTGCTGTTTGCATTAGGATCATTATTTCAGAATGCATCTTGTCTCACAAAGAAAAAGAAAAACGTATTTCATCAATACCTAGAAAATCATCTTATTATTTCAACTCATACGAAGTGGTCGATATCCGATTTCCTACTGATTCCTAAACTATTTTGGGAACAGGGGATTGGAATTTTACTTGATGGTATGTTTGGAACAGGCACCGGTTCTACTGTGTCAGTGTAAGTATTGAGAACTTCTTTGTTTATTCAATTTGCAATGATTTGTTCCTGATGTATGTAACTTTCTTTTGCTTGGGAAAAATGCAGAGAGAATGTTGGACTTCTAGGAGTGACACGAGTTGGCAGCCGCCGTGTCGTCCAAATTTCAGCTGGATTCATGATATTTTTCTCAATATTGGGTGAGAATACTATTCATTTGAAAGAACTTTTTTTGGCTAAAAATTGGACCCACAATTTTGTTCTTGTACAGAAAAAGATGAAATTGACGATTGCTATTTGCAATTTACTGAAACTATAGGAGGTCTGACTTCTTTTATGCTACCATATTCTCTTCTCTAGGGAAATTTGGAGCACTGTTTGCATCAATCCCATTCACCATATTTGCTGCTCTATATTGTGTTTTATTTGGATTAGTAGGTACGACCTCCCTCTCTCTCTCTCTCTCTCACTCATCCCATGCCTTCGGGATTTCTCTAACCTCTCTGGTATCTGTGTCAGCTGCGGTTGGTCTCTCATTCTTGCAATTCACGAACATGAACTCGATAAGGAACCTCTTCATCACAGGCGTCTCCTTCTTCTTGGGTTTATCAGTACCTGAATATTTCAATGAGTACACAAGAACCTCTCAGCATGGACCTGCACACACCAAGGCCGGATGGGTATGTCTCCTTAAATTTTCCCTTTCTTTTTTTTTTTGCTAATTCAAGTACTTTGTGCTTGCAATGCAGCATCCGATAAGCAAAAATGGTTTGTGAGAGGTGTTTATTCTTTGTTACTTGTCATTATGCGAAAAGTAGGAGAGAGAGAACGAGAGATGTGCTTCATCCATTGATATGTATGAAAAGTCGGTTAGAGAGAGATGTTTATGCTTTCTCACTCTCTAACCCACTTTCCATACATGACAAAGAGATCTTTGTTCTCTGCTCTATTGTCTTATAGGAAAAGTGGGCTAGATTGTGAGACATTTGTACTTTGTCCTATGGTCATGTATTGAAAGTAGGTGAGAGAGAGAGAGGTCTGCTATGTGATAATGCTTAGTAGTTGGAGAGAGGGATGAATGTCTGTTCCATTGTCATATATGGAAGTGGGCCGAAGAGAGAGCCTGTGTTTGTTCTATGCACAACAAATAATGTATAGTGGGTTAAGAGAGAGAGAGAGGATGTTTGTGTGTTAGTATGGCCATATATCTCTTTGTGTGATGGCATTATTATTTTTGTGATGTTGTGTACTTTATGAATACCATTCTCAAATAATTGGGATAAGGATCAGATGATGATGTGTGTTTTTATGAATGTGTGTGTGTGCCTGCATGCAGTTCAATGACTACATAAACACGATATTCTCATCTCCTGCAACTGTGGCTCTGATAGTTGCGGTGTTTTTGGACAACACCCTTGATTACAAGGATGCTGCAAAGGACAGGGGGATGCCATGGTGGGTGAAGTTCAGGACTTTCAAAGGAGATAGCCGAAACGAGGAATTCTATACCCTTCCTTTCAATCTCAACCGCTTCTTTCCACCCACTTGATTTCTATTTTTACTGCTCTTCTCCTCAACTTCCACCAACCAAGCTGCTGCTTCTTCAAACCAGGAGTCCAGTGAGGACAATGAAACTCTCTCTCTCTCTCTCCTTTTCCCAAATTTATGTCATGTAATTATTGCTCCCTTGTTTTTCAATTGGAAAGGGAAAAGTTTTTGCCCTTATTTTTCCTATTCCTTTAGACCATCTTCTATTCATTTATAAGCTGTCATCTTTTATTTATTTATGTATTTATTTATTTCCTTAATTTCACGATCAAATCTTATAGGGAACCCCGAGAAACAGCGAAATTTGAAATTCTTGTTGGAAATGAGGTAAGTGAATGGGGCAACATAAAGAAAATTAACAGTCACTTTAACATTTTGAAGAACTCAAGAACTCGATATCTTTCTGTTTCGTGCTGACACTTTCCTAGGACAATATTTGCCTCTTATTTATAAAATAGGTGTGCATATAAGTACTCCAAGCAAATTTGTTCTGAGGATACATAGAAACAAATTGAATCAATACTTATGTTACCTGTAAAAATACACTAGTACAGCCTTTCTTTGAGGGAGAGACTGAGCAAGCTGAAAATTGTGTGCCCTCTCTTATATTTGGTGAGATCCCAAAGTAATTTTTAAAGAGAGTAAGTGTTCTTCAGGCTTTGGTAACCAAATATGACATGTTCAGTTATTGTGACTGAACATAAATATACGAGAGACTTAAGTGTTCTTGAGACTTTGGTAATCAAATATACGACATGTTCAGTTATTGTGACTGAACATTGAGGAGTTGTGGCTCACATCTCATATAACGTTTTCGTTGCAACTTATCATGCCAAGCTGGTCAAATCTTTTCAAAACGAACCATCTCATACCGTAAACTTATCTCAATAGCGCAATGTCGGCAACACAACGAGCGACTCTCATAGTGCCTTTACACACAACTCTTACTAGCACCATTGCTATCGGCGACCTTACTTGCCATATCGCATTTGATTCTGATCAGAGCCCGACCCACACCCATGCACAAGTGATCCTTCTACTGGCTAACCCCTCACCCCACTTGGCAAGCCCGTTTTTCTCATCCATTGTTCTAAGAACATGTATTTGCATATTTAAGCTTGACTTGCAATATTGCCATTTATCAATGTGAGATTAAAAATGCACTATTCTTTCTGTAACAATATATAGTTTCACTTTCCAAAACTATGGTTTTGAAAGGATATTATTTTTAAAAAAAATTTAATATTTTTTTTTCCAATGCCGAAATACAACAATTCTAACATTGT
>NW_006496517.1:1111114-1214796 GCF_000471905.2 Amborella trichopoda | reverse complement strand
TTTTTAATTGTGCGCATTATTTTTTAGTACACGCGTTTAAAATTTCATTATAACGAATAGTAATATATGTGGAATCCCAGTAGTAAGATTTTCATCATATGGTTCAGAATGCATCACTATATGAATTTTAATATTTTTTCTAAAAATCAAATCATAATGAAATTTTAAACGTGTAATAAAAAATAGGGTGCACAATTAAAAAAAACATAAAAAATATTTTTCAAAATATAAAATGATCGAAATACCCTTGAAAAATAACGAGGGTAATTTGATCATTTTAAATTATTGAAAATAATTTTTTTATATTTTTATATGGTGTGAAATAATGTTAGGTATATCCTTCGCGATTTAAATGTCCTATGGAAGAGGACATAGTGTACTTGGACTTCTGTTACACATCAAGGGGGCGTTTTCGATACCAGGAGCCCTTCCCTCCATTCCAGATCGTGCTTATAGTCGTTTCGCTCGCACTTCGGCTTATCGCCCACCATTCACGCACGCTTTTGCCCTGCCCCATTTGATCAGGACTATCTCCTTTCTTCAAGGCTTTTCTAGGGGGCCCTCGCCTTTTGAACTTGGTTGCCAAGCCTAAAATCTCCACTGCTTCGATGGACACTTCCTTAAATTCCAACGCCACGCGTTCTATGATTTATCTGGCCTTGCCTATCCCAACATTAGCACTTTTCTAGGTTTCAAGGCTTTGAATTCAGTAGATGGAGGAGTCAGCTGAGACGGGCCAATCAAATCGACCATGGATAGGGATCAGTCCAGTGACTCAAGGTTGAGCATTATCCGAAGCCCACCATCTATTTAATCTTTCTTTGGTGTTGAAATTTCATGGAAAGGCCCAGGGAGATCGAACATTGAAGATTCAGGAAAGAGGTTTCTTTAGTCTGAAAATGTGGGGCTTGCGAGCAAATGCGTTGAAAGGACTTAGCCGAAAAACTTTCGACACAAGGGTTTGACTCTTGTTGGGAGAGGGAAGCAGGTGTTCCGGCCATGAAAGCAAGGGACGAGAATAGGAGTCACTTGATCGGATGGAGGGGGAAGAGTATAATGACTTTCGATCGGGGCAGGTCGAATGACTTAATATCAAGCATTTAGACTTATATTGGATAGGGTTGGTGATCAAACCCATTCCCTTCTGGCACGACATAAGGTTGAATGGGTAAGGGGTCTCAGGGGAGAAAGTCCATTCAATCATTCCTCGTCCTATACTTAGCTGTAGAGTGGCCCGACGGTCTTCCATCATCATCTTCCTCCTCAACCCTTCCCCTTATCTTTTAATACCCTAAAATGACTAAGAAGCATGTCAGAAACTGAAGCATAAAAAAGGAGCAATACAAATATGAGTAAGACCAATCAAAACTAGTTAAACTGTAAGCAATCATCAAGAAATATAACAGAGAATAATTGGAGGGAGAAAATTGGAGAATTGATAGACTCAATTAAATCATAAAAGACAGCCCTAACAGAAGGCTACACCTATCTTACAGAGAGTTGATCATCTTATAGAGGATACATTAAGCTTAGACCTTTGAAGTCGTGACGCAAGTGTACTAAAATAAAATATTAACCTCACTCTATGATACCCTAAAATGACTAAAATAATAAAGAGCGCATAAATACACATAGAAGCATGCCAGAAACTGAAACATAAAAAAGTAGCATTATGAAAATAACAACCGTCATCCTATGATACCCTAAAATGACTAAAATAGACTTGAAATGTTGTTGTTTAGTGTATGTTGTTCTGATTACTAAGCTATCGTGGATTACTTCTACTCAGATTGTTGTATTATGTTGGTGTGCTTTTTGTTCAAGCATCGAAAATTTCACTATGTTTATTTTTGGTTATCGATTAGAGAGCTATCATTGTAACTATTGTAATCTGACTTTATAGTTTGCTATTATGTGTGGAGGAATAAGATTTCATCACCATACTTACTAAGGTTTGTTTTTGGTATGCTTTTATGTGTATTTAGGCGCTTTTTACTATTTTAGTCATTTTAGGGTATCAAAAGATGATGGTTATACTATTTTATGTATACTTGAGTCAGGGCTTCAAAGGTCTAAGAGAACTAATATAATCTCAATAAGATAGGCCTTATTGCCTTCTGTTAAGGCCTTCTTTTAGTCTATCAATTCTCTTGTTTTATCCCTCCAATTATTCTCTGGTATGTTTCTTGATGATTGTTTGCAGTTTAATTAGTTTTGATGGATTTCGTTGACTTCTAATGCTATTGCACTCAGACTGCCCTCTGACTCTCCTCTAGGTGATGTTGTTTTGTGAAGTCGGTAAGGAGGTGTTCTTTTTGTTCAAACACCATACTGCACATAAATACATGTAGAAGAATGCCAGAAACTGAAGTATGGTGTTGAAACCTTATTTCTCCGTACACAATAGAAAATTTTAAAATCAGGTTACAATGGTTACAATGATAGCTCTCTAATCGATAACTAAGAAGAATCAGGGATCAATCAGAGGGCAGCCCGAGTGCAATAGTATTGGGAGTCAACGAAATGCATCAAATCTAGTTAAACTGCAAGCCGTGACTCAAGTATACTGAAATAAAATAATAACCAAATTGGAGGGAGAAAACTGGAGAATTGATAGACTAAAATAGAAGCATGCCAAAAACGGAAGCATAAAAAAGGAGAATAACAAAAATAATAACCATCAACCTATGATAGCCAACAATGACTAAAATAGAATTGTTGCTGTTTATTTAGCCTATGCAGTTCTGATACTTAAGCTATTGTAGATTACATCTATTCAGATTGTTGCATCATGTTGGTGTTCTTTTGTTTGAGCATCGAAAATTTCTCTTAGTTTCTTCTTAGTTATCGATTACATAGTTATCATTGTAATCATTGTAACCTGACTTTATAGTTTGCTATTTATTGTGTGTAGAAGAATAAGGTTACAGCACCATATTGCACATAAATACACATAGAAGCACGCAAAAAGCTTGTAACCAAGAAGAATTAGAATGCAATTTTTTATGCTTGAACAAAAAGAACACCTCTTTACCAGCTTCACCAAACAACATCACCTAGTCAGAGGGATTAGAAGTCAACGAAATCCATCAAAGCTAATAAAACTGTAAGCAATCATTAAGAAACATACCAAAGAATAATTAGAGGGAGAAAACTAGAGAATTGAAAGACTAAAAAGAAGGCGTTAACAAAAGGCAACAAGGCCTATCTTACAAAGAGTTGATCATCTTACAGAGAATAATAACCATCATCAAATGATACCCTAAAAAGACTAAAATAGTAAAAGAGCGCATCAATACACATAGAAGCATGCCAGAAGTTGAAGCATAAAAAAGGAGCATTACAAAAATAAGTAAGACCAATCAAAACTAGTTAAACGACAATCATACCAGAAAAATGATAGACTCAATTAAAAAAAAAAGAAGGCCCTAATAGAAGGCAACAAGGACTAACTTACAGAGAGTTGGTCTTACAGAGATTACTTAGCTTAGATCGTTAAAGCTGTGACTCATGTATACTAAAATAAAATAATAACCATCATCCTATGATACCCTAAACTGACTAATATAGTAAAGAGCGCATAAATACACATAGAAGAAGCATTCCAAAATCTAAAGAATAAAAAATGAGCATTACAAAAATAATAACCATTATCCTATGTTACCGTAAAATGACTAAAATAGTAAAGAACATATAAATATAGATAAAAGCATACAAGAATATGAAGTATGGTGATGAAACCTTATTTCTCTGCACACAATAGCATGCCATAAAATCAAGTTATAATGGTTACAATGATAACTCTCTAATCAATAACCAAGAAGAAGAATCAGAAAGCAATTTTCGATGCTTAAACAAAAAGAACACCTCTTGAGCAACTCCACAAAAGAACATCACCTAGAGGAGAGTCAGAAGGCAGCCCGAGTACAATATCATTAACAAGCAATCATCAAGAAACATACTAGAGATCTTATAGAGAGAAATCATCTTACAGAGATTAAATTAGCTTAAATCATTGAAGCCGTGACTCAAGTATACTGAAATAAAATAATAACCATCCATCTTATGATACCCTAAAATGGCTAAAATTGTAAAGAACGCATACACAGACATAGACGCAAGCCAGAAATTGAAGCATAACAAAAGAGCATTATAAATCCGAGTAAGACCACTCGAAACTAGTTAAATTGCAAGCGATTAGCATCAAAAAAACCAGAGAAAAATTGGAGGGAGAAAACTACAGAATTTGATAGAATCAATTAAATCATAAAAGAAGGCCCTACTAGAAGGCTACAAGGACTATCTTACAGATAGTTGATCATCTTACAGAGATTACATTAGCTTAAACCTTTGAAATGTGATAAAATAATGACTATCTTATGATACCCGAAAATGACTAAAATAGAAAAGAGCTCATGTAATAATAACCATCATCCTATGATACCCTAAAAGGATTAAAATAGGAAAGAGCGCTAGAAGCATGTTAGAAACTGAAGTATAGTGATGAAACCTAATTCCTCCGCACACAAGAGCAAACTATAAAGTCAGGTTACAATGGTTACAAAATGGTTACAATGATAGCTCTAGTGATGCAGGGAGCAATTTTCGATGCTTGAACAAAAGAACATCAACATGATACAAGAATCAGAATAGAAGTAATCCACAACAGCTTAGGCATCAGCAACAATGCTATGGTGATGAAACCTTATTCCTCGGCACACAATAGCAAACTATAAAGTTAGGTTACAATGGTTACGATGATAGCTGTCTAATCGATGAGCAAGAAGAATCAGATATCAATTTTCCATGCTTAAACAAAACGAACACCTATTTACCAACTTGACAAAACAACATCACCTAGAGGGCAGTCCAAGTGCAATAGCAATAGAAGTCAACGAAATCCATCAAAACCAGTTAAACTGCAAGGAATCATCGAGAAACATGCCAGAGAATAATAATTGGAGGGAGAAAACTGGAGAATTAATAAA
The DNA here is from genome assembly GCF_000471905.2 of Amborella trichopoda. Next base: position 1,209,808 of record NW_006496517.1, on the reverse strand, counting down.
CTAAAAGAAGGCCCTAATAGAAATCAACAAAGCCTATCTTACAGAGACTTGACTATCTTACAGAGATTACATTGTCTTAGACTTTTGAAGTCGTGATTCAAGTATACTGAAATAAAATAATAACATCATCCTATGATATCCTAAAATGTCTAAAATAGTTAAGCGCGCATAAATACACATAAAAGCATGCAAGAAACTGAAGCAAAAAAAATGAGCATTACAAAAATTTCAAAAATAGTGGAGTACATAAATACAAATTGAAGCATGCCAGAAACAGAAGTATGGTGATGAAACCTTATTACGGTGATGAAACCTTATTCCTCCCCACACAATAGCTAACTATAAATTCAGGTTACAATAGTTACAATGATAGCTCTCTAATCTATAACCAAGAAGAAATAGAGAGCAATTTTTGATACTGAGCAAAAGAACACCAACATGATACAAATCTTTGAATAGAAGTAATTCATAATAGCTTAGGCATCAGAACTGCAGAGGTTAAATAACAACAATGCAATTAATATGCTGATGAAACCTTACTGCTCCACACAAAATAACAACTTCACAAAACAACATCAGAGAGCAATTTTCGATGCTTGAACAAAAAGAACACCACTTTACCAAATTCACAAAACAATAGAGGGTAGCTTGAGTGCAATAGCATTAGGAGTCAACAAAATCCATCAAAACAAGTTAAACTGAAGTATAAAGCAACAAGGCCTATCTTACAGATAGTTGATCATCTTACGAAGATTACATTGCCAAGAAGCATAAAGCAACAAGGCCTACCTTTGAAGCTGTGAGTCAAGTATACTGAAATAAAATATTAACCATGATCCTGTGATGCCCTAAAATAACAAAAATAGTAACAGAGTGCACAAATACACATGGAAGCATGCCAAAAACAGAAGCATAAAAAATGAGCATTACAAATATACCCATCATCCTATGCAGTTCTGATGCCTAAGCTATTGTGGATTCCTTCTATTCAGATTGATGTATCATGTTGGAGTTCTTTTGTTCAATCATAAAAAATTACTCTCTGTGTCTTCTTGGTTATCAATTAGAGAGCTATCATTGTAACTATTTGTAGCTTGACTTTATAGTTTGCTATTATTGTGTACGGAGGAATAAGCAATCATCACCATACTTAATAAGGTTTCATCGTCATACTTTTGTTTATCGCATGCTTCTATGTGTATTTAGGTGCTCTTTACTATTTTAGTCATTTTAGGGTGTCATAGGATGTGATGGTTAATATTTTTGTAATGCTCCTTTTTTTTACTTCAGTTTCTGACATGCTTCTTCTATGTGTATTTTTGGGTATTTTAGTCTTTTTTGGGTATTTTAGGCACTCTTTGCTATTTTAGTCATTTTTGGGTAGTGTAAGACGATGATTATTATTTTATTTCAGTATACGAGAGTCACGACTTCAAAGGTCTAACCTAATGTATTCTCTGTAAGATAATCAACTCTTTGTAAATAGGCCGTGCTGCCTCTGTTAGGGCCTTCTTTTAGTCCATCAATTCTCCAGTTTTCTACCTCAAATTATTCTCTAGTATGTTTCTTCCAGTTTCACTTGTTTTGATCGATTTCTTTGATTCCTAATGCACTCAGGCTGCCCTCTTACTCTCCTCTAGGTGATGTTGTTTTGTGAAGTTCGTACAGAGGTGTTCTTTCTATTCAAGGATTAAAAATTGCTCTCTAATTCTTCTTTTTGGTTATCAATTAAAGAGCTATCAGTGGCTTAGACCTTTGAAGCCAATGATAGTCTGACTTTATAGTTTATTATTGTGTGCGGAGCTATAAGTTTTCATCACCATATTGCGCATAAGAAGAAACAATAGCAATGATAGCTCTCTAATCGATAACCAAGAAGAAACAAAGAGCAATTTTCGATGCTTGAATAAAAAGAACACCTCATTACTAACTTCACAAAACAACATCACCTAGAGGAGAATCAGAGGGCAACTCGAGCGCAATAGCATTAGGAGTCAACGAAATCCATCAAAACTATTTAAACTGCAAGTAATCATAAAAAAACATACTAAAGAATAATTGGAGGGAGAAAACTCGAGAATTGAATACTAACAGAAGGCCCTAACAGAAGGGATCAAGGTCAATTTTACAAAGAGTTGATCATCTTACAGAGATTACATTAGCATAGACCATTGAAACTGTGACTCAAGTATACTGAAATAAAATAATAACCATCATCTTATGATGCTCTAAAATGATTAAAATAGTAAAGAGCTCATAAATATAAATAGAAGCATGTCAGAAACTGAAGCATAAAAATTGAGCATTACAAATCTGAGTAAGACCAATTAAGCAATCACCAAGAAACATACCAGAGAATACTTGGAGGGAGAAAATTGGAGAATTGATAGACACAATTATATCATAAAAGAAGGCCTAAACAGAAGGCAACAAGGCCTATCTTACAGAGAGTTGATCATCTTACAAAGACATTAGCTTAAACTTTGTAGCCGTCCCTCAAGTATACTGAAATAAAATAATAACCATCATCTTATGATACCCTAAAATGACTAAAATAGTAAAAGAGCGCATAAATACACATACATATCAGAAACTGAAGCATAAAAAAGGAGCATTACAAAAATAATAACCATCATCCTATGATATCCTAAATGGCTAAAGTAGTAAGGAGAGGATAAATACACATAGAAGCATGTCAGAAGTTGAAGCATAAAAAAAGAGGATTACAAATCTGAGTAAGACAAATCAATCAAAACTAGTTAAACTGCAAGCAAATCATCAAGAAACATACCAGAGAATAATTCGAGGGAGAAAAACTAGAAAATTGAATGACTAAATTAAATCATAACAAACATAAGGCAACAAGGCTTACCGTATAGAGAGTCGATCATCTTAATGATATTACATTAGCTTAGACCCTTGAAGCCGTGACTTAAGCATACAGAAATAAAATAATAACCATCATCCTATGATACCCTTAAATGATTAAAGTAGAAAAGAGCGCATAAATCCACATAAAAACATGCTAGAAACTGAAGCATAAAAAAGAAGCATTACAAGTTTGAGTAAGATCAATCAAAACAAGGTAAACTGCAAGCAAACATCAAGAAACATACAAGAGAATAACTGGAGGCAGAGAACTTGAGAATTGATAGCCTTAATTAAATCATAAAACGTGGTCAAAACAGAAGGCTACAAGGCCAATTTTACAGAGAATAATTGGAGCGAGAAAACTTGAGAATTGATAGCCTCAATTAAATCATAAAACAAGGCCACAACAGAAGGCTACAAGGCCAATTTTACTAAGAGTTCATAATCTTACATAGATTACCATAGCTTAGACTTTTGATGCCGTAACTCAAGTATACGGAAAAAAAATAATAACCATCATCCTATGATATCCTAAAATGACTAAAATAGTAAAAAGCACACAAATACACATAGAAGCATGCTAAAAACTGAAGCATAAAAACATAACATTACAAAAATAACAACCATCATCCTATGATACCCTTAAATGCCGTAAATCGAATTGCAATGTTTCTGTTTAGCGTATGAGTTCTGATGCCTAAGCATTGTATCATATTTGGTGTTCTTTGTTCAAGCATTGAAAATTGCTCTTTGTTTCTCCTTGGTTATATCTATTACGGAGCTATCATTATAACAATTGTAACCTGACTTTATAGTTTGCTATTGTGTGCAGAGGAAAAATGTTTCATCACCATACTGCGCATAAACATATACAAGCATGCCAGAAACTGAAGAATGGAGAAGAAACTTTATTAAGTACCACGAAACCTCCTCCACACACAATAGCAAATAAAGTCTGGTTACAATGGTTACAATGATAACTCTCTAATTGATAACCAAGAAGAAACATAGAGCAGTTTTCGATGCTTCAACAAAAAGAACACCTCTTTACCAACTTCCCAAAATAACATCACCTAAAGGAGAGTCAGAGGGCAGACCGAGTGTAATAGCATTAGGAGAATCAGAGAGCAAGAAGAATCAGAGAGCAAATTTTTATGCTTGAACAAAATGAACACCTCTTTACCAACTTCACAAAACATCACCTTGAGGAGAGTCAGAGCGTAGCCCGAGTGCAATAGCATTAGGAGTCAACGAAATCTATCAAAACCAGTTAAATTGTAAGCAATCATCATAATAGAGAATAATTTGAGGGAAAATACTGAAAAATTGATAGACTAAAAGAAGGCAACAAGGCCTATCTTACAGAGAGTAGATCATCTTACAAAGATTACATTTACACCATTGAAGCTGTGACCCAAGTATACTAAAACAAAACAATAAACATCATCTAATGATACCTTAAAGAGACTAAAATAGTAAAGAGTGCAATAATACACATAGAAGCAAGCCTGAAACTGAAGCATAAAAAATGCACATTACAAAAATGAGTAAGACCAATCAAAATTAATCTGCAATCATCAAGAAAGATACTAGAGAAATGATAGACTCAATTAAATCATACGAAGGCCCTAACAGAAGGCAACAATGACTATCTTATAGAGAGTTGATCTTAAAGAGATTACATTAGCTTAGACCTTTGAAGTCGTGACTCAATTATACTGAAATAATAACCATCATCCTATGATACCCTAAAATGACAAAATAGTAAAATTGCGCATAAATACACATAAAGAAGCATGTCAAAATCTGAAGCATAAAAAAAGAGCATTACAAAAATAATAACCACCATCCTATGTTACCCTAAAATGACTAAAATAGTAGAGAGCGTATAATACAGAGAGAAACATTCCAAACTATGAAGTATGGTGATGAAACCTTATTCCTCCACACACAATAGCAAACTATAAAAGTCAGGTTACAATGGTTACAATGATAGCTCTGTAATCGATAACTAAGAAGAAGAATAAGAGAGCAATTTTTGATACTTGAACAAAAAGAATACCTCTTTACCAACTTCACAAAACAACATCACCTAGAGGAGAGTCAGAGGGCAGCCCGAGTGCAACAGCATTAGGAGTCAATGAAATCCATCAAAATAGGTGATACTGCAAGAAATCAACAAGAAACTTACCAAAGAAGGCCCAAACAGAAGGCAAAAAGGCCTACTTATAGAGAGTTTATCATCTTATAAAGATTACATTAGCTTAGACCTTTGAAGCCATGACTCAAGTATACTCAAAATAAAATAATAACCATCATCTTATGATACCCTAAAATGACAAACATAGTAAATAGTACATAAATACACATAGACACATGCCAGAAATTGAAGCATAAAAAAGAAGCATTACAAATCGGAGTAAGACCAATCAAAACTAGTTAAATTGCAAGCAATCATCAAGAAACATACCAGAGAATAAATGGAGGGAGAAAATTGAAGAATTGATAGATTCAATTAAATCATGAAAGAAAGCCCTATAACAGAAGGCAAAGGCGTATCTTACAAAGAGTTGATCATCTTACATAGATTACATTAGCTTAAACCTTTGAAGCTGTGACTCACGTAAAATAATAACCATCACCTTATGATACCCTAAAATGACTTGAAAAGTAAAGAACACATAAATAAACATAGAAGCACGAGAAAAACGAAAGCATAAAAAAGGAGCATTACAAAAATAATAACCATCATTTTATGATACCTTAAAATGACTAAAAAATAATTGCATTGTTGCTGTTTGTTTAGCCTGTAGTTCTGAGGTCTAAGCTAATGCGGATTTCTTCTATTCAGATTGTTGAATCATGTTGATGTTCTTTGTTCAAGCATAAAAAATTTCTCTCGATTTCATCTTCTTGGATATCGATAAGAGAGCTATTGACTTTATAGCAAACTATTGTGTGAGGAGGACATACTGCGCATAAATACACATATAAGAATGTCAGAAACTGAAGTATGGAGATGAAACCTTATTAAGTATGGTGATGAAACCTTCTTCGCACACAATAGCAAACTATAAAGTTAAGTAACAATGGTTACAACAATAGCTCTCTAATCGATAACAAAGAAGAATCAGAGAATAGTTTTCGATGTTTGAACAAACTTCACAAAACAACATCACCTAGACGAGAGTCAGACAGAGGGTAGCCCGAGTGCATAGCTTTAAGAGTAAACAAATCCAACAAAACAAGTTAAACTCCAAGCAATCAGCAAGAAACATACCAAAGAATAATTGGAGGGAGAAAACTGGAGAATTGATAGACTAAAAGAAGTTACAAAAGGCAATAAGGCCCATCTTACAGAGTTGATTTATAGAGATTACATTAGCTTAGACCATTGAAGCCGTGACTCAAGTATACTGAAATAAAAAAATAAAACCATCATCTTATGATACCTTAAAATGACTAAAATAATAAAGAGCACATAAATACACATAGAGCGTGCCAGATACTGAAGTATGGTGATGAAACCTTATTAAGTATAGTGATGAAACCTTAGTCCTCCTCACACAATAGCAAACTATAAACTAAGGTTATAATGTTTATAATGATAGCTCTCTAATCGATAACCAAAAGAAACAGAGAGAAATTTTCGTTGCTATAACAAAAGAACTCCAAGATAATACAACAATCTGAATAGAAGTAATCCACAATAGCTTAAGCATCAAAACTGCATAGGCTTAAACAAACAACAATATAATTAAGAATGGTGATGAATCCAAGAAATCTATAAAGTCACAATGGGATAACTAAGAAGAATCAGAGAACAATTTTCGATGCTTGAACAAAAAGAACACCTCTTTACCAACTTCACAAAACAACATTACCTAGGGAGAGTTAGAGAGCAGCCGGAATGTAATAGCATTAGGAGTTAATGAAATGCATCAAAACAAGTTAAACTGCAAGCAATCATCAAGAAGCATACCAGAAAAATTGGAGGGAGAAAATTGGAGAATTGATAGACTAAAAGAAGGTCGTAACAGAACGCAACAAAGCCCATCTTACGACTTGATCATCTTACAGAGATTCCATTAACTTAGACTTTTGAAGCCATGACTCAGTATACTGAAATAAAATAGTAACCTAAAATGACTAAAATAGTAAAGAGAGCATAAACTGAAGCATTAAAAAAGAGCATTACAAATATGAGTAAGACCAATCAAAACTAGTTAAACTGCAGGCAATCATCAAGATACATACCAGAGAATTGATAGACTCATTTAAATCATAAAAGGCGGCCCTGACAAAAGGCAACAAGGACTATCTTAAAGAGAGTTGATCTTAATAAGATTACATTAGCTTGAAATGACTAAATCAGTAAGGTGCACATAAAAAAGGAGCATTACAAAAATAATAACCACCATCCTATGCTGCACTAAAATAATTAAAATAATAAAGAGCGCATAAATACACATAGAAGCATACCAAAATATGAAGTATTGTAATGAAACCTTATTCCTCCGCACACAATAGCAGACTATAAAGTCAGGTTACAATGGTTACAATGATAGCTCTCTAATCAATAACCTAGAAGAAACAAAGAGCAATTTTCGATGCTTGAGCAAATGAACGCCAACATGATACAACAATCTGAATAGATGTAATCCACAACAGCTTAGGCATCAGAACTGCATAAACAACAACAATGCATACTAAGTATGGTGATGAAACCTTATTCCTCTGTACACAATAGCAAACTATAAAGTCAGGTTACAATGATAGCTCTCTAATCGATAATTAGGGAGCAATTTGCGATGCTTGAACAAAAAGAACACCTCCTTTTTTATGCTTCAGTTTATAGCTTGCTTCTATGTGCGTGTTCCTTACTATTTTAGTCATTATAAGGTATCATAAGATGATTGTTATTGTCTTATTTCAGTATACTTGAGTCGCGGCTTCAATGGTCTAAGCTAATGTAATCTTTGTAAGATAAGTCTTGTTGCCTTTTGTTAAGGCCTTCATTTAGTCCATCAATTCTCCAGTTTTCTGTCTCCAATTATTCTCAGTTATGTTTCTTGATGATTACTCGCGGTTTAACAAATATTGATGGATTTTGTTGATTTCTAATGCTATTGCACTCAGGCTACCCAGTGAAGCTCTAGGTGATGTTGTTTTATGAAGTTGGTAAAGAGGTGTTCTTTTTGTTCACGTTTCGAAAATTAATCTCTGATTCTTCTTGGTTATCGATTACAGAGTTATCATTGCAATATTTGTGACCTGACTTTATAGTTTACAATTGTGTGCAGAGGAATAAGGTTTAATCACCAAAATTAGTAAGCTATCATCACCATACTTCAGTTTTTGACATGCTTCTATGTGTATTTATGCGCAGTATTGTGCTTGAACAGAAAGAACACCTCTTTACCAACTTCACAAAACATCATCACCTAGAGGAGAGTCCGAGGGCAGCCCGAGTGCAATAGCATTAGAAATCAACAAAATGCATCAAAACTAATTAAACTGCAAAGCTGTCACTCAAGTTTACTGAAATAAAATAATAGCCACAAACATATTAGAGAATAATTGAAGAGAGGAAACTGGAGAATTAATAGACTAAAATAAGGGCTGAACAGAAGGCAACAAGCCTATCTTACAGAGAGTTGATCATCTTACAGAGATTACATTAGCTTAGACTTTTGAAGCCGTGACTCAAGTACAATGAAAAAAAATAACAACCATCATCTTTTGATACCCTAAAATGACTAAAATATTAAAGAGCGCATAAATACACATAGAAAGCATGCCAGAAACCGAAGCACAAAAATGGAGCATTAGAAATCTGAGTAAGACCAATCAAAACTTATTAAACTGCAAGCAATCATCAAGAAACATACCAGAGAATTGATGGACTCAATTAAATCATAAAAGAAGGCCCTAACAGAAGGCAACAAGGCCTATCTTAAAGAGAGTTGATCATCATACAGAGATTACATTAGCTTAGACCTTAGAAGCCAGCTCAAGTATATCGAAATAAAATGACTTAAATAGTACGGAACGCACAAATACAAACTGAAGCACGCTAAAAACTAAAGCACAAAAAAGGAGCATTACAAAAATAATAACCATCATCCTATGATACCTTAAAATGACTAAAATAGTAAAGAGCGCATAAATACACATAGAAGCATGTCAAAATATGAAGTATGGTTACAATCATAGCTCTCTAATTGATATAACCAAGAAGAATCAGAGATCAATTTTCGAAGCTTGAACAAAAAGAACACATCTTTACCAACTTCACAAAACAACATCACTCAAAAGAGAGTCAGCGAAATCCATCAAAACTAGTTAAACTACAAGAAGAAATCATCAAGAAACATACCAGAGAATAATTGGAGGGAGTAAACTGGATAATTGATAGACAAAAAGAAAGCCCTAACAGGCAACAAGGCCTATATTTGATCATCTTACAGAGATTATACATTAGCTACCTTTGAAGTCGTGACTCAAGTATACTGACATAAAATAATAACCATCATCTTATGATACCCTAAAATGACTAATTACACATAGAAGAAGCATGCCAAAAGCTGAAGCATAAAGAAGGAACATTACAAATATGAGTAAGACCAATCAAAACTTGTGAGATTGCAAGTAATCATTAAGAAACATACTAGAGAATAATAGGAGGGAGAAAATTAGAGAACTGATAGACTCAATTAAATCAGAAAAGATGACCCTAATAGAAGGCAACACGTATCTTACAGAGTGTTGATCATCTTATAAGAATACATTAGCTTAGACCTTTGAAGCCATGTGAGAGTACTAAAATAAAACATGAATCATCATCCTACGATACCTTAGAATGACTAAAATAGTAAAGAGCGCATACATAGAAGCTTGCCAGAAACTAAATCATAAAAAAGAAGCATTACAAAAATAATAACCGTTGTCTTATGATAACCCTAAAATGACTAAAATATAATTGCAATGTTGTTGTTTAGCTGATGCAGCCATGCCCCTTGGCCAAAGAAGGGTCGTAGAGCCCAAGAGCGAAAGAAAGGGCAATAACGTAATAAGGGAAAATTATTAGAATTATTTTAATTATTCTTTTGTTTAGGCAGTGCACAGGGATAATTAGCAGGGCAATTTAGAGTTTAATATTGTATTTATCTTGTATCGATTGGGTTAGTTTGAGGGATATAATTAGGATAAGGGTAAATTTAGATGAGAGTTTATCTTTATCAACAATAATGAGAGGGAAAACGTGGCTATCTAGAAGCCCGTGGATATGAGAGAGAGAAAATAGGGATAGGTGTAGAGAGAAGCTTTTTATTAGTTATCTTATTTTAGTCTATTTAAAGGGACATCTCCTTTCATTGTAAATTAGTCTTTGAATTGAATAAAAATTGGTCTCTTAAAAGAGATTGTCTTGGGCGTGAATTCCCTTGCAGACCTTTGAGAGATGTTATTTTTCTCTTAACCTTCTTTCTTTTCATTATCAATTTTTTTGTTTTATTCTCTCCCTGCATCATTAGCCTATGCAGTTCTGATGCCTAAGCTATTGTGGATTACTTCTACTCAAATTGTTTTATCATGTTGGTGTGTTTTTTGTTCAAGCATAAGAAATTGCTCTATGTTTATTCTTATACTATGTATACTTGAGTCACGGCTTCAAAGGTCTAAGAATCTCAGTAAGATAGGCATTATTACTTTTCTGGTAGGGCCTTCTTTTAGTCTATCAATTTTTTTGTTTTCTCCCTCCAATTATTTTCTGGTATGTGTCTTGATGACTTCTTGTAGTTTAACTAGTTTTGATGGATTTCGTTGACTTCTAATGCTATTGCACTCAGGCTACCCGCTGACTCTCTTCTAGGTGATGTTTTGTGAAGTTGGTAAAGAAGTGTTCTTTTTGTTCAAGCTTTGAAAATTGATCTCCGATTCTTCTTGGTTATTGATTAGAGAGCTATCATTTTAACTATTGCAACAAACTTTATAGTTTGCTATTGTGTGTAGAGGAATAAGGTTTCATCACTTCAGTTGCTGACATGCTTCTAAGTGTATTTATGCGCAGTATGATGCTTGAACAAAACAACATCACCTAGAGGAGAGTCGGAGGGCAGCACGAGTGCAATAGCACGAGTCAACGAAATGCATCAAAACTAGTTAAACTGCAGGCCGTGACTCAAGTATACTGAAATAAAATAATAACCACAAACATACCAGAGAATAATTGGAGGGAGAAAACTGGAGAGTTGATAGACTAAAATAAGGCATGAACAGAAGGCAACAAGGCCTATCTTACAGAGAGTTGATCATCTTACAAAGATTACATTAGCTTAGACCTTTGAAGCTGTGACTCAAGTATACTGAAATAAAATAATAACATCATCTTATGATACCCTAAAATGACTAAAATATTAAAGAGAGCATAAATACAGGTAGAAAGCATGCCAGAAACTGAAGCATAAAAAAAGAGCATTACAAGTATGAGTAAGCCTAATCAAAACTTGTTAAACTACAAGCAATCATCAAGAAACATACTAGAGAATTGATAAACTCAATTAAATCATAAAAGAAGGCCCTAAAAAAAAGGCAACAAGGCCTATCTTACAGAGTGTTTATCATCTTATATTACATTAGCTTAGAACTTAGAAGCTATGACTCAACTATACTGAAATAAAATAATAACCATCTTCCTATGATACCTTAAAATGACTAAAATAGTAAAGAGCGCACAAATACACATAGAAGCAAGCAAAAAACTGAAAAATAAAAAAGAAGCATTTCAAAAATAATAACCATCATCATCCTATGATACCCTAAAATGACTAAAATAGTGGAGCGCATAAATACAAATAGTATGGTGATGAAATAGTAAAGAGCGCATGCCTGAATATGAAGTATGGTGATGAAACCTTATTCCTCTGCACACTAAACAATAAAGTCATCTTACAATGGTTACAATGATAGCAGTTTAATCGATAACCAAGAATAATCAGAGAGCATTTTCGATGCGTGAACAAAAAGAACACTTTTTTACCAACTTCACAAAATAACATCACCTAAAAGAGAGCCAGAAGGCAGCCCAAGTGCAATAGTGAAACTGCAAGCAATCATCATGAAACATGTCAGAAAATAATTGGCGGGTGAAAACTGGAGAATTGAAAGACTAAAAAGAAGGCCCTAACAAGGCAACAAGGCCTATTTTACAAAGAGTTGATCATCTTACAGAGAATACATTAGCTTAGACCATTGAAGCCATGATTCAAGTATACTCAAAATAAAATAATAACCTTATGATACCCTAAAATGACTAAAATAATAAAGAGCGCATAAACATATAGATACATGCCATAAACTGAAGCATAAAAAAGGAGCATTACAAATCAGAGTAAGACCAATCAAAACTAGTTAAACTGCAAGCAATCTCCAAGAACATTCCAGAGAATAATTTGAGGGAGAAAACTGGAGAATTGATAAAATATGATAGAATTAAATCATAAAAGAAGGTCGTAAAAGAAGGCAACAAGGTCTATCTTACAGAGATTACATTAGCTACCCTAAAATATATAATAATAACCATAGATACTAAAGTATATAGAAATAAAATAATAACCGTAGATACCCTAAAATGATAGAAAAATAACTAAAATAGTAAGGAGCGCATAAATAAGAATAGCAGCGTGCCAAAAATGGAAGCATAAAAAAGAAGCATTGCAAAAAAAATAACCCTCAGCCTATGATACCCAAAAATGACAAAAATAGAATTTGCATTGTTGATGTTTATTTAGCCTATGCAGTAGTTTTGATGCCTAAGCTATTGTGTATTACTTTTGTTCAAGCATCAAAAATTGCTCTCAGTTTCTTCTTGGTTACTGATTAGAGAGTTATCATTGTAACCATTGTAACCTGACTTTATAATTTGCTATTGTGTGTGGAGGAAGAAGGTCTCAGTAACATATTGTGCATAAATACACATTGAAGCATGCCAAAAGCTTGCAATCAAGAAGAATTAGAGTGCAATTTTTGATGTTTGAACAAAAAGAACGTCGCTTTATTGGCCTCACAAAACAACATCACCTAGAGGAGAGTCAGAGGGATTAGGAGTCAACAAAATCTATCAAAACTAGTAAAATTGCAAGCAATCTTCAAGAAACATACCAGAAAATATTTGGTCTGCGAAAACTGAAGAATTGATAGACTAAAAGAAGGCCCTAACAGAAGGCAACAAGGCCTTTGAAGCCACGGCTCAAGTATATTCAAAATAAAATAATAACCATCATCTTATGACACACCAAAATGATTAAAATTGTAAAAGCAAGTCGAAAACTGAAGCAAGCCAAAAATTGAAGCATAAAAAAGGAGCATTACAAATCTAAGTAAGACCAATGAAAACAAGTTAAACTGTAAGCAATCATCAACAAACGAACCAGAGAATAATTGGCGGGAGAAAACTAAAGAATTGATAGACTCAATTAAATCATAAAAGAAGGAGGCCCTAACATAAGGCAACAAGGCCTATCGTACAGAGATTACATTAGCTTACACCTTTGAAACTGTGGCTCAAGTATACTGAAATAAAATAAAAACCATCATCCTATGATGATACCCTAAAATGACTAAAACAGTAAAGAGCGCATAAATACACATAGACGCATGTCAAAAACTGAAGCATAAAAAATGAGCATTTAAAAAATAATAACCATCATCTTATGATACCCTAAAATGACTAAAATTGAATCGCATTATTGCTGTTTATTTAGCCTATGCCATTCTGATCCCTAAGCTATTGTGGATTACTTATGTATTATGTTGGTGGTCTTTTGTTCAAGCACTCTCTGTTTCTTCTTGGTTATCGATTAAAGAGCTATCAATGTAACCATTGTAACTTGACTTTATAGTTTACTAGTGCGGATGAATAAGGTTTCATCACCATAGTTAATAAAGTTTCATCCCCATACTTTAGTTTCTGGCATGCTTCTATTTAAGCGCAGTATGGTGATGAAACATTATTCCTCCATACATAGCAAACTATAAAGTCAGATTACAATGGTTACAATAATAGCTCTCTAATCGATAACCAAGAATAATCAGAAATAAATTCTCGATGCTTGAACAAAAAGAACACCTCTTTTCCAACTTCACAAAACAACATTACCGAGAGAGGAAAGTTAGAGGGCAGCTCGAGTGCAATGGCATTAAGATTCAACGAAATCCATCAAAACTAGTTAAACTACAAGCAATCATCAAGAAACATACCAGAGAACAATTGGAGGGAGAAAACGGAAGAAAACTATGCTATTGTTGATTACTTCTAATCAAAATATTGTATCATGTTGGTGTTCCTTTGCTCAAGCATCGAAAATTACTCTCTGTTTTAGTTATCGATTAGAGGACTATAATTGTAACCTGGCATTATTAAAGTATGCTATTGTGTGCAGAGGAATAAGGTTTCATCGCCATACTTAATAAGGTTTCCTCACCATACTTCAATTTCAAGCATGCTTCTATGTGTATTTATGCGTAGTATAGTGATGAAACCTTATTCCTCCGCACACAATAGTAACCTATAAAGTCAGGTTACAATAATAGCTCTCTAATTGATAACCAAGGAAAATCAGAGATCAATTTTCAAAGCTTCAACAAAAAAGAACATCTCTTTACCAACTTTAAAAACAACATCACTGATAGCAGAGTCAGAGGGCAGCCTGAGTGCAATAGCATTAAGAGTCAATGTAATCCATCAAAACTAGTTAAGCTGCAAGAAGCAATCATCAAGAAACATACCAAAGAATAATTGGAGCAAGAAAACTGGAGAATTGATAGACAAAAAGAAGGCCTTATCTTAAAAAGAGTTCTTTATACAGAGATCACAGAAATAAAATCATAACCATCATCTTAGGATACCAAAAAATTGTAAAGAGTGTATAAAAGCATGCCAGAAACTGAAGCATAAAAAAGGAGTATTACAAATATGAGAAAGACCCATCAAAACTAGTTAAACTGCATGCATTCATCAAGAAACAAAAGAATAATTGGAGGGAGAAAACATAAGAATTGATAGACTCAATTAAATAATAAAAGAAGTCCCAAACAGAAGGCAACAAGGCCTTACACAGAGTTCATCATCTTACAGAGATGACATTAGCTAAGACTTTTAAATCCACTCAAGTATACTGAAATAAAATAATAACCATCATCCTATTGATAGCCTAAAATGACTAAAATAGTAAAGAGCGCATAAATATAAAAACTTAGCGTGCTAGAAACTGAAGCATAAAAAAGGAGCATTACAAAAATAATAACCATCATCCTATTATAAAGTCAAGTCACAATGGTGACAATGATAACTCTCTCTCTAAGCGATAACCAAGAAGAAATAGAGAGCAATTTTCGTTGCTTGAACAAAAAGAACACCGATACAACAATCTGAATAGAAGTAATCCACAATAGCTTAAGCATCAGAATTGCATAGGCTAAACAACAACAATGCAATTCTATTTTAGTCCTTTTAGGATATATAATAACAACCATCATCTTATGATTCCTTAAAATAAATAAAATAGTAAAGAGCGCGTAAATACAAATAGAAGTCGGCCAGAAACTTAAGCATTAAAAAGGAGCATTATGAATCTGAGTAAGATCAATCAAAACTAGTCAAACTGCAAGCAATCATCAAGAAACATACCAGAGAATAATTGGAGAGAGAGAATTGGAGAATTGATAGACTCAATTTGATCATAAAAAAAGGCCCTAACATAAGGCAACAAGTTCTATCTTACAGAGAGTTGATCATCTTACAGAGAAAATATTAGTTTAGACCTTTAAAGTCGTAACTCAAGTATACGAAAATAAAATAATAACCATCATCCTATTGATATCCTAAAATGACAAAAATAGTAAGGAGCTCCTAAAAACACATAGAAGCACGCCAGAAACTGAAGCATAAAAAATGAGCATTACAAAAATAGTAACCATCATCCTATGATACCCTAAAAGGAGCATTACAAAAATAATAACCATCGTCCTATGATACCCTAAAAGGAGCATTGTTGTTATTCAGCCAATACAGTTCTGATGCTTTAGCTATTGTGGATTACTTCTATTCAGATTGTTGTATCATGTTGATATTCTTTTGCTCAAGCATAAAAAATTGCTCTCTGTTTCTTCTTAGTTATAGATTTGAGAGCTATCATTGTAACCATTGTAACCTAACTTTATAGTTTGCTATTGTGTGCGGAAAAATAAGGTCTCATCACCATACAACACATAAATAAACATAGAAGCGTGCCAGAAACTGAAGGTGATGAAACCTTATTCCTCCGCACACAGCAAACTATAAAGTCGGGTTACAATGGTTACAATGATGATAGCTCTCTAATTGATAACCAAGAAGAATCAGAGAGCAATTTTTGAAGCTTGAACAAAAAAAGCACCTCTTTACCAACTTCACAAAACAACATCACCTAGAGGAGAGTCAGAGAGCAGCCCGTGTGCGCATTAGAAGACACTAGTGAAACTACAAGCAATCATCAAGAAACATATCAGAGAGTTGATGGAGTAAAAGAAGAATTGATAGACTAAAAGAAGGCAACAAGGCCTATCTTACAGAGAGTTGATCATCTTACAAGGCCTCTCTTTGAAGCCGTGACTCAAGTATACACAAAAGAAAATAATAACCATCATCTTATTATCCCCTAAATTGACTAAAATAGTAAAGAGCGCATAAATACACCGATGCATGCCAGATTCTGAAGCATAAAAAAGGAGCATTACAAATCTGAGTAAGACCAATCAAATCTAGTTAAACTGTAAGTAATCATCACGAAACACACTAGAGAAGTTGATCATCTTACAAAGATTACATTAGCTAGACCTTTGAAGCCGTGACTCAAGTAAACTGAAATAAAATAACAACCATCATCCTATGACGCCCTAAAATGACTAAGATAGTAAAGAGCACATAAATACACATAGAAGCATGCCAAAATCTGAAGCATAAAAAATGAGCATTACAAAAATAATAACCATCATCTTATGTTAACCTAAACTGACTAAAATAGTAAAAATCGTATAAATACAAATAGAAGTATGCCAAAAATAGAAGCATAAAAAAGGAGCATTACAAAAATAATAACCATCATCCTATGATACCCTAAAATGACAAACAAAGAGCATTGTTGTTGTTTACTGTGGATTACTTCTATGCAGTTCTGATGCCTAGGCTATTGTGGATTATTTCTATTCAGATTGTTGTATCATGTCGGTGTTCTTTTTCTCAAGTATAAAAAATTGCTGTATGTTTCTTCTATGTTATCGATTAGAGGGCAATCATTGTAACCTGACTTTATAGTTTGCTATTTATGTGCGGAGGAATAATATTTCATCACCATACTTAATAAGGTTTCATCAGCATACTGCGCATAAATACACATAGAAGCATTTCATAAGCAAGTCAAGTTACAATGGTTACAATGATAGCTCTCCAATCGATAACCAAGAAGAATTAGAGTGCAATTTTCGATATTTGAAAAAAAAGAATACGTCTTTACCAACTTCACAAACATCACCAAGAGGAGAGTCAAAGGGTAGCTCGAGTGCAATAGCATGCATTAGGAGTCAACGAAACTCATCAAAACTAATAAAACTGCAAGCAATCATCAGGAAACATAGCAGAGAATAATTTGTGGGAGACAACTGGAGAATTGATAGACTAAAAAATGCCCTAACAGAAGGCAACAGGCCTATCTTACAAAGAGTTGATCATCTTACAGATATTACATTAGCTTAGACCTTTGAAGCCGCGACTCAAGTATACCGAATTAAAATAATAACCATCATCTTATGATACCTTAAAATGACTAAAATTGTAAAGAGTCCATAAATACATATAGAAAAGCAAGCCAGAAACTAAAGCATAAAAAAGGAATAAAATAAAAACTGCTAGCAATCGTTAAACATATGAGAGAATAATTGGCGGGAGAAAACATGAGAATTGATAAACTCAATTAAATAAACCTTTGAAGCAGTGATTCAAGTATACTAAAATAAAATAATAACGATCATCTTATGATACCCTAAAAGGACTAAAATAGTAAAGAGAGCAGAAATACACATAGAAGCATATGCCAAAAACTGAAGTATAAAAAAAGAGCAATACAAAAATAATGACCATCATCCTATGATACCCTAAAATGGCAAAAATAGCATTGTTGCTTATTTATTGTCTGTGCCGTTCTGATCCCTAAGCTACTGTGGATTACTTCTATTCAGATTGTTGTATCATGTTGGTGTTCTTTTGTTCAAGTATCTAAAATTGCTCTGTTTCTTCTCGGTTATCGATTAGAGAGCTCTTATTGTAACCAATGTAACCTGAACTTATAGTTTGCTATTGTGTGTGGAGGAATAAGGTTTCATCACCATACTGCGCATAAATACATATAAGCATGCCAGAAATGGAAGTGTGGTGATGAAACCTTATTAGGTATGCTTAAACAAAAAGAACACCTCTCGAATCGATACCAAGAAGAATCAAAGATCAATTTTTGATGCTTGAACAAAAAGAACATCACAAAACCACATTACCAAGAGGAGAGTTAGAGGGCAGCAAGAGTGCAATAGCATTAGGAGTCAACAAAATCCATCAAAACTAGTTAAACTGCAAGCAATCATCAAGAAACATACCAGAGAATAATTGGAGGGAGAAAACTGGAGAATAGATAGATTAAAAGAAGGCCCTAACAAAAGGCAATAAGGCCTATATTACAGAGAGTTTGATCATCTTACAAAGATTACATTAGCTTAGACTTTTGAAGTCGTGACTTAAGTATACTGAACAAAAAAATAACCATCATCTTATGATACCCTATAATGACAAAAATAGTAAAGAACGCATTAATACACATAAAAGCATTCCAAAAACTAAAGCATAAAAAAGGAGCATTACAAATCTGAACAAGACCAATCAAAACTAGTTTAAACTGCAAGCAATCATCAAGAAACATACTAGAGATTAATTGGAGGGAGAAAACTGGAGAATTGATAGACTCACTTAACTCATAAAAGAACAAGGCCTATCTTACAGAGAGTTCATCATCTTATAGAGATTAGATTAGCTTAGACATTTGAAGCCGTGACTCAAGTATACTGAAATAAAATAATAACCATCTATTGATACCTTAAAATAACTAAAATAGTAAAGAGCACATACATTACATAGAAGCATGCCAGAAGCTGAAGCATAAAAAATGAGCATTACAAAAATGAGTAAAACCAATCAAAACTAGTTAAACTGCAAGCAATCATCAAGAAATATACCAGAGAATAATTGGAGGAAGAAAACTGGAGAATTGATAAACTCAATTAAATCATAAAAGAAAGCCTTAACAAAAAGCAACAAGGCCTATCCTACAAAGAGTTGAGCATCTTACAACTATAACATTTGCTTAGGTGTTTGAAGCTGTGACTCAAGTATACTGTAATAAAATAATAACCATCATCCTATTGATACTCTAAATTGATTAAAATAGTATAGAGCGCACAAATACACATAAAAGAATTACAAAAATAATAACCATCAACTGAAGATACCAAAAGTGACTAAATAAAATTGCATTATTGTTGTTTAGCCTATGTAGTTCTGATGCCTAAGCTATTGAGGATTACTTTTATTCAGATTGTTGTATCATGTTAGTGTTCATTTGTCCAACCAACAAAAATTGCTCATTATTTCTTCTTGGTTATCAATTAGAAAGCTATCATTATAACCATTGTAACCTGACTTTATAATTTTCTATTGTGTACAGAGAAATAAGGTTTCATCACCATACTGTGCATAAATACACAAAGAAGCAGGCCAAAAACTGAAGTATGGTGATGAAACCTTATCCCTCAACACACTCCAGCAAACTATAAAGTTAGTTTACAATGGTTACAATAATAACTCTCTAATTGATAACCAAGAAGAATCAAAGAGCAATTTTTGATGCTTGAACAAAAGAACACCTCTTTACCAACTTCACAAAACAACATCACTTAGATGAGAGTCAGAGGGCTATGCCCGAGTGCAATAGCATTAGAAGTCAACGAATTCCATCAACACTAGTGAAACTCGAAGCGATCATCAAAAAACATACTAGAGAATAATTGGAGAGAGAAAACTGGAGAATAAATAGACTAAAAAGAAGGCCTTAACAGAAGGCAACAAGGCCTATCACCTTTGAAGTATACAGAAATAAAATAAATCATCCAATGATTACTTCATATTCTGGCATGACAAAAACTAAAGCATAAAAAATGAGCTTTACAAAAATAATAACCATCATCTTATGATACCTAACATGACTACAATAATAAAGAGAGCATATAAATACACATAGAAGCATGCCAAAATATAAAGTATGGTGATGAAACCATATTCCTCCGCACACTATAGTATGATATAAAGTCAGTTACAATCCTTACAATGATCTATAATCAATAGCCAAGAGAAAACAAAGAGCAATTTTTGATGTTTGAACAAAAGAACACCTACATGATACAACAATCTGAATAGAAGTAATCAGCAATAGCTTAGGCATTAGAACTGCAACAATGCAATTAAGTATGGTGATAAAACCTTATTCCTCCGCACACAATAGCAAACTATAAACAAGTTACAGTGGTTACAATGATAGCTCTCTAATCGATAACCAAAATGAATCAGAGAGCAATTTTCGATGTTTGAACAAAAAGAACACCTCTTTACCAACTTCACAAAACAACGACACCAGAGGAGAGTCAGAGGGTAGCCTGAGTGTAATAGTAAGTGTCAACGAAATCAAACTTAGTGAAACTACAAGCAATCATGAAGAAACATACTAGAGAATAATTGGAGGGAGAAAAATGGAGAATTGATAGACTAAAAGAAGGCCCTAACAGAAGCCAACAAGGCCTATCTTACAGAGAGTTGATCATCTTTCAAGGCCTATCTATGAAGCCGTGACTTAAGTATACTCAAAATAAAATAATAAACATCATCTTATGATACTCTAAATGACTAAAATAGTAAAGAGCGAATAAATACACATAGACATATGTCAGAAACTGGAGCATAAAATAGGAGCAATACAAATCTAAGCAAGACCAATCAAAACAAGTTAAACTGCAAGCAATTATAAAGAAACATACCAGAGAATATTTGGAGGGAGAAAACTGGAGAATTGATAAACTCAATTAAATCATAAAAGAAGGACCTAACAGAAGGCAAGAAGCCCTATCTTACAGAGAGTTGATCATCTTACAAAAATTACATTAGCTTGGACCTTTGAAGCCGTGACACAAGTATACAAAAATAAAATAAACCATAATCCTATGATACCCAAAAATGACAAAAATAGTAAAGAGTGCATAAATAAAAACTAGTGAAACTACAAGCAATCATCAAGAAACAAACCAGAGAATAAATTGGAGGGAGAAAACTGGAGAATAGATCGACTAAAAGAAGGCCCAAACAAAAGGCAACAAGGCCAATTATATAGAGCGTTGATTATTTTTATCAGGTCTATCATTGAGGCCACGACTCCAGTATACTCAAAATAAAATAATAACCATCATCTTATGATACCCTAAAATGACTAAAATAGTAAAGAGCACATAAATAAAAACTAGTGAAACTACAAGCAATCATCAAGAAACAAACCAAAGAATAATTGGAGGGAGAAACCTAAAGAATAGATAGACTAAAAGATGGCCCAAACAGAAGGCAATAAGGCCAATCATACAAAGAGTTGATCATCTTACAAGGCCTGTCATTGAGGTCACGACTCGAGTATACTTTAAAATAAAATAATAACCATCATCTTATGATACCTTGAATGACTAAAATAGTAAAGAGTGCATAAATACACATAGAAGCATTCCAGAAACTGAAACATAAAAAAGGAGCATTACAAATCTGGGTAAGATCAATCAAAACTAGTTAAACTGCAGGCAATCATCAAGAAACATACCAGAGAATAATTAGAGAGAGAAAATTGGAGAATTGGTAGACTAGAAGAAGGCTTTAACAGAAGGTAAAAAGCCCAATCTTACAGAGAGTTGATCATCATACGAGGTCTATCTTTGAAGCCACAACTCAAGTATACTCAAAATAAAATAATAATCATCATCTTATGAGCCCCTAAAATGTCTTAAATAGTAACGAGCGAATAAATACACCTAGAAGCAAGCTAAAAACTGAAGCATAAAAAAGGAGAACAATTGGCGAGAGAAAACTGGAGAATTAGCTTACACCTTTTCCTTGCCTTGTCGAAGACGATCCTGTTGCAAATCATCCCACCAAACTAATGCATGGCCAGAAAATTTTGCGGCTACTAATTTTACTTTTTTGTGATCTGCACTGTCTTTGTATTCAAACACTTTCTCTACTTTACTTAGCCAATCAAGAAAATCAACTACATGAAATCGACCATGGAACTCTGGAATATCATTTTTATTCCAGGTTCTCTTTCTCTTTTCAACAAACAAAGAATTCATTCATTGAATTCGTTATTAGCCGGGGCCACCCAAGGTTGGTTAGGAATAAGATGCATACCTCTCTCATCTTCGTTGCCTTGGGTTCCAACGTCGGTCTTCGGATTCCTTCCATCCTGAAGCTGAGCGAACCTTTGCGAAAGCTCATCGGCTTTCGTAGCTACAGGCATGAATTGGTCTACTCTCTCCGCTAGGGCTAGAACTAATCCAGTCAATACCTTTAATCCATCGAGGGGTGTCTCTTGTGAAGCCATCGAAACCTGGCTCTGATACCAATTGATGCAGGAAGAGAGTAAAACTAGAAAATTGACAATAAAAAGAAGGAAGATTAAGAGAAAAATACCCTCTCTCAAAGGTCTACAAGGGAATCTACCCAAAAAACAATCTCTTTCAAGAGACCAATTTTTGTTCAATTCATAGACTGATTTACAATGAAAGGAGATGTCCCTTTAAATAGACTAAAATAAGATAACTAATAAAAAGTTTCTCTCTACACCTATCCCTATTTTCTCTCTCATATCCACGGGCTTCTAAATAGCCATGTTTTCCCTCTCATGTTTTACCCGAAAAGGACCTCTCAAGTTGGTTATTGTTGATAAATATAAATTCTCTTCTAAATTTACCCTTATCCTAATTATATCCCTCAAACTAACCCAATCGATACAAGATAAACACAATATAAACTCTAACTTGCCCTGCTAATTATCTCTGCGCACTCTCTAAACAAAAGAATAATTAAAATAATCCTAATAAATAACCCTAATAATTTCCCCTTATACATCATTGCCCTTTCTTTCCCTCTTGGGTTCTGCGACCCTTCTTTGGCCAAGGGGCATGGCTGCATCAGCTAAACAACAACATTACAATTATATTTTAGTCATTTTAGGGTTATCATAAGATGACGATTGTTATTTTTGTAATGCTCATTTTTTATGATTCAGTTTCTGGCATGCTTCCATGTGTATATATGCCCTCTTTACTATTTTAGTCATTTTAGGGTATCGTAGGATGATGGTTCATGTTTTATTTTAGTATACTTGAGTCACAAGGCTCCAAAGGTCTAAGCTAATGTATTCTTATAAGATGATCAACACTCTGTAAGATACTTGTTGCCTTCTATTAGGGTCTTCTTTTATGATTTAATTGAGTCTATCAGTTCTCTAGTTTTCTCCCTCCTATTATTCTCTGGTATGTTTCTTAATGATTGCTTGCAATCTAACAAGTTTTGATTGGTCTTACTCATATTTGTAACGCTCCTTCTTTATGCTTCAGCTTTTGACATGCTTCTTCTATGTGTATTTAGTCATTTTAGGGTATCATAAGATGATGGTTATTATTTTATGTCAGTATACTTGAGTCACGACTTCAAAGGTAGCTAATGTACAATCTCTGTAAGATGATCAAAGATATGCCTTGTTGCCTGTTAGAGCCTTCTTTTTGTCTATTAATTATCCAGTTTACTCCCTCCAATTATTCTCTGGTATGTTTTTTCATGATTTCTTCTTGTAGTTTAACTAGTTTTGATGGATTTAATTGCTTCTTTCAGTTTAACTAGTTTCAATGGATTTCAATAACTCTCCTCTCAGTGATGTTGTTTTGTGAAGTTGGTAAAGAGGTGTTCTTTTTGTTCAAGCTTCGAAAATTGATCTCTGATTCTTCTTGGTTATATCAATTACAGAGCTATGATTGTAACCATACTTCATATTCTGACATGCTTCTATGTGTATTTATGCGCTCTTTACTATTTTAGTCATTTTAGGGTATCATAGGATGATGGTTATTATTTTTGTAATGCTCCTTTTTTGTGCTTCAGTTTTTGGCTTGCTTGAGTGTGTATTTGTGCAATCCTTACTATTTTAGTCATTTTAAGGTATCGTAGGATGATGGTTATTATTTTATTTTAGTATACTTGAGCCTCGGCTTCTAAGGTCTAAGCTAATGTAATCTCTGTATGATGATCAACTCTCTTTAAGATAAGCCTTGTTGCCTTCTTCTGTTAGGGCTTTCTTTTATGATTTAATTGAGTCCATCAATTCTCTGGTATGTTTCTTGATAATTGATTGTAGTTTAACAAGTTTTGATTGGTCTTACTCAGATTTGTAATGCTCTTTTTTTATGCTTCAGTTTTTGGCATGCTTTCTATGTGTATTTATGCGCTCTTTAATATTTTAGTCATTTTAGGGTATCATAAGATGATGGTTGTTATTTTATTTCATTATACTTGAGTCATGGCTTCAAAGGTCTAAGCTAATATAATCTCTGTAAGATGATCAGCTGTCTGTAAGATAGGCTTGTTGCCTTCTGTCCCTTATTTTAGTCTATTAATTCTCCAATTTTCGCTCTCCAATTATGCTCTGGTATGTTTATGGTTATTATTTTATTTCAGTAAACTTGGGTGACAACTTGCAATTTAATTTTGATGCATTTTGTTGACTCCTAATGCTATTGCACTTGGGCTGCCCTCAGACTCTCCTCTAAGTGATGTTGTTTTGTGAAGTTGGTAAAGATGTGTTCTTTCTGTTCAAGCACCATACTGCGCAAAAACACACATAGAAGCTTGCCAGAAACTGAAGTATGGTGATGATAGCTTATTAATTATGGTGATGAAACCCTATTGCTCTGTACACAATTGCAAACTATAAAGTCAAGTTACAATGGTTGCAATGATAACTCTCTAATCGATAACTAAGAAGAATCAGAGATCAATTTTCGAAATGTGAACAAAAAGAACACCTCTTTACCAACTTCACAAAACAACATCACCTAGAGCTTCAGTGGGCAGCCCGAGTGCAATAGCATTAGAAGTCAACACAATCCATCAAAATTTGTTAAACCACAAGCAATCATCAATAAACATAATTGAGAATAATTGGAGAGAGAAAACTGGAGAATTGATGGACTAAATGAAGGCCCTAACAGACGGCAACAAGACCTATCTTACAGAGATTACATTAGCTTAGACCATTGAAGCCGTGACTCAAGTATGATGAAACAAGACAATAACCATCATCTTATGATACCTTAAAATGACTAAAATTGTAAGGAGCACACATATAGAAGCAAGCCATAAACTGACGCATAAAAATGGTGTTCTTTTTGTTCAAGCATCGAAAATTCATCTCTGATTATCGATTAGAGAGCGATCATTGTAACCTGACTTTATAGTTTGGTGTACGGAGGAATAAGATTTCATCACCATACTTAGTACACATTGTTGCGGTTTATGCAGTTTTGATGCCTAAGCTGTTGTGGATTACATCTATTCAGATTGTTGTATCATGTTGGTATTCTTTTGTTCAAGCATCAAAAATTGCTCTCTGTTTCTTCTAGGTTATTGATTAGAGAGCTATCATTGTAACCATTGTCACCTGACTTTGTAGTCTGCAATTGTGTGCAGAGGAATAAGATTTCATTACCATACTTCATATTTTGGTATGCTTCTATGTGTATTTATGCGCTCTTTATTATTTTAATCATTTTAGTGTAACATAGGTTGATGGTTATTATTTTTGTAATACCCCTTTTTTATACGCACCTTACTAATTTAGTCATTTTAAGCTAATGTAATCGTTGTAAGATCAACTCTCTGTAAGATACTCCTTGTTGCCTTTTGTTAGAGCCATCTTTCATGATTTAATTGAATCTATCAATTCTCTGGTATGTATCTTGATGACTGCCTACAGTTTAACTAGTTTTGATTGGTCTTACTTATATTTGTAATGCTCCTTTTTAATGCTTCAGTTTATGCGCTCTTTACTATTTTAGTCTTTTTAGGTTACTATTTTATTTCAGTATACTTGAGTTATGGCTTCAAAGGTCTAAGCTAGTGTAATCTCTGTAAGATGATCAAGTCATAATATAGGCTTTGTTGCCTTCTGTTACGACCTTCTTTTAGTCTAGCAATTCTCCAGTTTTCTCCCTTCAATTTATCTCTGGTATGTTTCTTGATGATTGCTTGCAGTTAACTAGTTTTGATGCATTTCGTTGACTCCTAATGCTATTATACTCGGGCTGCCCTCTAACTCTCCTCCAGGTGATGTTGTTTTGTGAAGTTGGTAAAGAGGTGTTCTTTTTGTTCAAGCATCAAAAATTGCTCTCTGATTCTTCTTG
Source organism: Amborella trichopoda (assembly GCF_000471905.2). The sequence continues at coordinate 1,183,315 of NW_006496517.1, read as the reverse complement.
GTTATTCCATTGTGACTTTATAGCTTTCTTGGTTTCATCACCATTCTTAATTGCATTGTTGTTCGTTCAAGCCTATGCAGTTTTGATGCTTAAGCTATTGTGGATTACTTCTATTCAGATTGTTGTATCATCTTGGTATTCTTTTGTTATGGCAAAGAAAATTTCTCTCTGTTTCTTTTGGTTATCGATTAGAGAGCTATCATTTTAAACATTATAACCTTACTTTATAGTTTGCTATTGTGTACGGAGGAATAAGGTTTCATCACTATACTGCAGTATCTGGCATGCTCTATGTGTATTTATGTGCTCTTTACTATTTTTGTCATTTTAGGGTATCATAAGATGATGGTTTTATCTTTTTATTTCCGTATACTTGAGTCACGGCTTCAATGGTCTAAGCTAATGTATTAATCTCTATAAATCAACTCTGTAAGATGGGCCTTGTTGCCTTTTGTAACTTCTTTTAGTCTATCAATTCTCCAGTTTTCTCCCTCCAATTATTCTTGAGTATGTTTCTTGCTGATTGCTTGTAGTTTAACTTGTTTTGATGGATTTTGTTGACTCTTAAAGCTGTGCATTCGGGCTACCCTTTGTTTGACTCTCCTCTAAGTGATGTTTTCTGAAGTTTGTTCAAGCATCGAAAACTCTTCTTTGATTCTTCTTGGTTATCGATTAGAGAGATATCGTTGTAATTATTGTTACCTGACTTTATAATTTGCTATTGTGTGTGAAGGAGGTTTCATCACCATACTTAATAAGGTTTCATCTCCGTTCTTCAGTTTTTGACATGCTTCCATGTGTATTTATACGCAATATGGTGATGAAACATTATTCCTCCGCACACAATAGTTTGCTAAAAAGTCAATAGCTCTCTTATCGATATCCAAGAAGATGAAATAGAGAACAATTTTTTATGCTTGAACAAAGAACACCAACATGATTCAAAAATCTGAATAGAAGAAATCTACATTAGCTTAAGTATCAGAACTACAGGCTAAACAAACAACAACAACGCAATTATATTTTAGTCATTTTAGGGGTATCATAAAATGATGGTTATTATTTTTGTAAAGCTCCATTTTTGTGATTCCATTTTTCTCATGCTTCTATGTTTATTTATGCGTTCTTTACTTTTTAAGTCATTTTAGGGTATCATAGGGTGATGGTTATTATTTTACTTGAGTCACAGCTTCAAAGGTTAAAGCTAATGTAATCTCTATAAGATGATCAACTCTTTGTAAGATAGGCCTTTGCCTTCTGTTATAGGGCTTTCTTTTGTGATTTAATTGAATCTATCAATTCTTCAATTTTCTCCCTCCATTTATTCTCTGGTATGTTTCTTGATGATTTCTTACAATTTAACTAGTTTTGATTAGTCTTATTCAGATTTGTAATGCTCATTTTTTATGCTTCAATTTTTGGCATGCGTCTATGTATATTTATATACTATTCACTATTTTTGTCAGTTTAGGGAATCATAAGATGATGGTTATTATTTTATTTTGAGTATACTTGAGTCACGACTTCAAAGGTCTAAGCTAATGTAGTCTCTGTAAGATGATCAACTCTCTATAAGTAAGCTTTTTTGGCTTTTGTTAGGGCCTTCTTTGGTAAGTTTCTTCATGATTTCTTGCAGTATCACCTGTTTTGATGGATTTCATTGACTCCTAATGCTATTGCACTCAGGCTGCCCTCTGACTCTCCTCTAGGTGATGTTGTTTTGTGAAGTTGGTAAAGAGGTGTTCTTTTTGTTCAAGCATTGAAAATTGCTCTCTTATTCTTCTTCTTGGTTATTGATTATGAAGCTATTATTGTAACCATTGTAACCTGACTTTATAAGGTTTCATCACCATACTTAATAAGGTTTCATCACCATACTTCATATTCTGGAATGCTTCTATCTTTATTTATACGCTCTTTACTATTTTAGTCATTTTAGGGTAACATAGGATGATGATTATTATTACTGTAATGCTCCTTTTTTATGTTTCAGATTTTGGCATGCTTCTCCATTTGTATTTATGAGCTCTTTACTATTTTTGTTATTTTAGGGTATCATAGGATGATGGTTATTATTTCAGTATAATTGAGTCACGACTTCAAAGGTCTAAGCTAATGTAATCTTTGTAAGATCAACTCTCTGTAAGATAGACCTTGTTGCCTTATGTTATGGCCTTCTTATGATGTAATTGAGTCTATCATTTCTCTGGTATGTTTCTTGATGATTGCAGTTTAGTTTTGATTGGTCTTACTCATTTTTATAATGTGCCTTTTTTATGCTTCAGTTTCAATCATGCTTCTATGTGTATTGATGTGCTCTTTACTATTGTAGTCTTTTTAAGGTATCATTATATGATGTTTATTATTTTGTTTCAGTATACTTAAGTCACAGCTTCAAAGGTGTAAATGTAATCTCCGTAAGATGATCAACTCTCTGTAAGATAGGCTTGTTGCCTTTTGTTCGGCCCTTATTTTAGTCTATTAATTCTCCAGTTTCCTCTCTCCAATTATTCTCTAGTATGTTTGTGGCTATTATTTTGTTTCAGTAAACTTGAGTGACAGCTTGTAGTTTAACTAGTTTTGATGCATTTTGTTGATTCCTAATGCTATTGCACTCAGGCTGCCCTCGGACTCTCCTCTAGGTGATGATGTTTTGTGAAGTTGGTAAAGAGGTGTTCTTTCTGTTCAAGCACCATACTGCACATAAATACACATAGAAGCATGTCAAAAACTGAAGTATGGTGATGATAGTTTATTAATTTTAGTGATGAAACCTTATTCCTCTGCACACAATTGTAAACTATAAAGTCAGGCTACAAAGATTGCAATGATAACTATGTAAAATGATGGTATTATTAGGGTATCATAAAATGATGGTTATTATTTTATTTTTGTATATTTGAGTCGCAGCTTCAAAGGTCTAAGCTAATGTAATGTTTTTTTGATGATCAACTCTCTGTAAGATAGGCGTTGTTGACTTTCTGTTAGGGCCTTCAGTTTGTCTTTCAATTCTCCATTTTTCTCCCTCAAATTATTCTTTGATATGTTTCTTGATGATTGCTTGTAGTTTAATTCGTTTTGATGGATTTCAATGACTCCTAAAGCTATTGCACTAGGGCTGCCCTCTGACTCTCCTCTAGGTGATGTTATTTTGGAAAGTTGGTGATGTTCTTTTTTTTTTTTTTGTTGAAGCATTGAATACTGCTCTATGTTTCCTCTTGGTTATCATTTAGAGAGCTATCATTGTAACCATTGTAACCTGATTTTGTTTGCTATTGTGTGCAGAGGAGGTTTTGTGGTACTTAATAAAGCTTCTTCTCCATGCTTCAGTTTCTGGCATGCTTCTATGTGTTTATGCGCAGTATGGTGATAAACCATTTTTCCTCTGCACACAATAGAAAATGATAAAGTCAGGTTACAATTGTTACAATGATAGCTCTGTAATAGATATAATCAAGGAGAAATAGATAGCAATTTTCAATACTTGAACAAAGAACACCAATATGATACAATGCTTAGGCATCAAACGTCATAAGCTAAACAGAAACATGGCAATTCGATTTAAGGCAATTTAGGGTATCATAGAATGATGATTATTATTTTTGTAATGCTCTGTTTTTATGCTTCAGTTTCTGGCATGCTTCTATGTGTATTTATGCGCTCTTTATTTTTTTAGACATTTTAGAGTATCATAGGATGATGGTTATTATTTTTTTTCAGTATACTTGAGTTACGGCATCAAAAGTCTAAGCTATGGTAATCTCTGTAAGATGATCAAATCTCTATAAAATTGGCCTTGTAGCCTTCTACTTTGGCCTTGTCTTATGATTTAATTGAGGCTATCAATTCTCAAGTTTTCTCCCTCCAATTATTCTTTGTAAAATTGGCCTTGTAGGCTTCTGTTTTGGCCTTGTTTTATGATTTAATTGAGGCTATCAATTCTCAAGTTTTCTCCCTCCATTTATTCTCTTGTAAGTTTCTTGATGTTTGCTTGCAGTTTAACTTGTTTTGATTGGTCTTACTCAAATTTGTAATGCTTCTTTTTTATGCTTTAGTTTTTGGTATGTTTCTATGTGGATTTATGTGCTCTTTTCTACTTTAGTCATTTTAGGGTATCATAGGATGATGGTTATTATTTTATTTCTGTATGCTTAAGTCATGGCTTCAAGGGTCTAAGCTAATGTAATATCATTAAGATGATCAACTCTCTATAAGATAAGCCTTGTTGCCTTCTGTTCGTTATGATTTAATTGAGTCCTTCAATTCTCCAGTTTTCTCCCTCGAATTATTCTCAGGTATGTTTCTTGATGACTTACTTGCAGTTTAACTAGTTTTGATTGATTGGTCTAACTCAGATTTGTAATCCTCTTTTTTTATGCTTCAGCTTCTGGCATGCTTCTATGTGTATTTATCGGCTCCTTACTATTTTAGTCATTTTAAGGTATCATAAAATGATGGTTATTATTTTTATAATGCTCCTTTATTATGCTTCAGTTTCTGGTATGTATGTGTATTTATGCGCTCTTTACTATTTTAGTCATTTTAGGGTATCACAGGATGATGTTTATTATTTTATTTCAGTATACTTGAAGGACGGCTACAAGGGTTAAGCAAATGTCTTTATAAGATAATCAACTCTCTGTAAGATAAGCCTTGTTGCCTTCTATTTAGGCCTTCTTTTATGATATAATTGAGTCTATCAACTCTCCAATTTTCTCCCTCCAAGTATTCTCTGGTATGTTTCTTGATGATTGCTTGCAGGTTAACTAGTTTTGATTGGTCTTACTCTGATTTGTAATGCTCCATTTTTATGCTTCAGTTTCTGAAATGCATCTATATATATTTATGTGCTCTTTACTATTTTAGTCATTTTAGGGTATCATAAGATGATGGTTATTATTTTATTTCAGTATACTTGAGTCACAACTTCAATGGTTTAAGCTATTATAATGTCTGTAAGATGGTCAACTCTCTATAAGATAGGCCTTGTTGCTTTCTGTTAGGGCCTTCTTTTAGTCTATCATTTCTTGAGTTTTCTCCCTCCAATTATTCTTTGGTATGTTTTTTTATGATTGCTTGCAGTTTAAATAGTTTTGATGGATTTCGTTAACTCCTAATGCTATTGCGCTCGAGCTGCCCTCTGACTCTCCTCTAGGAGATGTTGTTTTGTGAAGTTGGTAATGAGGTGTTTTTTTTATTCAAGCATCGAAAATTGCTCTCTGTTTCTTCTTGGTTATCGATTAGAGAGCAATCATTGCTATTGTTTCTTCTTATGCGCAGTATGGTGATGAAAACCTATAGCTCTGCACACAATAATAAACTATAAAGTCAGGCTATCATTTGCTTCAAAGGTCTAAGCCAATGAAAACTCTTTAATTGATAACCAAAAAGAAGAATTAGAGAGCAATTTTCGATGCTTGAATAGAAAGAATACCTTTGTACCAACTTCACAAAACAACATTACCTAGAGGAGAGTCAGAGGGCAGCTTGAGTACATTAGGAGTCAACGAAATCCATCAAAACAAGTGAAACTGGAAGAAACATACTAGAGAATAATTTGGGGGAGAAAACTGGAGAATTGATGGACTAAAAGAAGGCCCTAATAGAGGCAACACGACCTATTTACAGAGAGTTGATCATCTTACAGAGAATACAATAGGTTAGACCTTTGAAGCCACTCAAGTATACTAAAATAAAATAATAAACATCGTTTATTGCTACCCAAAAAAGACTAAAATAGTAAAGAGTTCCTAAAATACCCAAAAATGGCTTAAAAAGCAAAGAAGCATGTCAGAAACTGTAGCAAAAAAATGGAATATTACAAAAATATTAACCATCACATTTTATGACACACTAAAATTACTAAAATAGTAAAGAGCACCTAAATACACATAGAAGCATGCGAGAAACAATAATATGATGATGAAACGTTATTAAGTGTGGTGATGAATGCTTATTGCTCCGTACACAATAATAGCAAACTATAAAGTCAGGTTACAAATAATTACAATGATAGCTCTCTAATTGATAACCAAGAAGAAACAGAGAGTAATTTTCGATGATTGAACAAACGAAGTCCAACATGATACATCAATCTGAATAAAAGTAATCTGCAATAGCTTAGGCATCAGAATTGCATAAGGTGATGGGTATTTTTGTAATGTTCATTTTTTATGCTTCGATTTTTGGCAAGCTTCCATGTGTATTTTGTGTGCCCTTTTGCTATTTTTGTCATTTTAGCGTATCATAGGATCATGGTTATTATTTTATTTCAGTATACTTGAGTCACGGCTTCAAAGGTAGGCCTTGTTGCTTTATGCTTCTTGGTAATGTAATCTCTGTAAGATGATGAACTCTCTGTAAGATAGGCCTTGCTGCTTTATGCTTCAGTTTAACTTGTTTTGATGGAATTCGTTGACTCCTAATGCTGTTGCACTTGGGCTGCCCTCTATTGTTTTGTGAATTTGGTAAATTGGTGTTCATTTTGTTCAAGCATCAAAAATTGCTCTCTGATGTTGTTTTGTGAAGTTGCTATTTTGTGTAGAGGAATAAGGTTTCACTAGCATATTAATTGCATTGTTGTTGTTTAGTTGCTATTTTGTGTAGAAGAATAAGGTTTCATCAGCATATTAATTGCATTGTTATTGTTTAGCCTCTGTAGTTGATGCCTAAGCTATTGTGGATTACTTCTATTCAAAGATTTGTATCATGTTGGTGTTCTTTTGTTCAAGCATAAAAAATTGCTCTCTGTTTCTTCTTGGTTATAGATTAGAGAGCTATCATTGTAATTATTGCAACCTGACTTTATAGTTAGCTATTGTGTGTGGAGGAATAAGGTTTCATCACCATACTTTTGTTTCTGGAATGCTTCAATGTATATTTATGTAATCTTTACTATTTTAGAAATTTTTGTAATGCTCATTTTTTTTGCTTCAGTTTCTGGCATGCTTCCTCTATGTGTATTTATGCGCTCTTAACTATTTTAGTCATTTTAGGGTATCATAGAATGATGATTATTATTTTATTTCAGTATACTTGAGTCACGGCTTCAAAGGTCTTAGTTAATAATGTAATCTCTGTAAGATGATCAACTCTCTATAAGATATACCTTCTTGACTTCTGTTAGGGCCTTCTTTTCGTTTATCAATTCTTCAGTTTTCTCCTTCCAATTACTATTCTCTGGTATGTTTCTTGATGATTGCTTGTAGTTTAACTGGTTTTGATGGATTTCGTTGACTCGTAATGCTATTGCACTCGGGCTGCCCTCTAGGTGATGTTGTTTTGTCAAGTTGGTAAAGAGGTGTTCTTTTTGTTCAAGCATCAAAAATTGCTATCTGATTCTTCTTGCTCATCAATTAGATAGCTATCATCGTAACCATTGTAACCTAACTTTGTAGTTTGCTATTGTGTGCGGAGGAATAAGGTTTCATCACCATAACATTGTTGCTGATGTCTAAACTGTTGTGGATTACTTCTATTCTGATTCTTGTATCATGTTGATATTCTTTTGTTCAAGCATCAAAAGTTGCTCTCTGCATCTTCTTGGTTATCGATTAAAGAGCTATGATTGTAACTATTTTGTGACCATTGTAACCTGACTTTATAGTTAGCTCTTGTGTGCGGAGGAATAAGGTTTCATTGTATTTATGCACTTTTTACTATATTAATCATTTTAGGGTATCATAGGATGATGGTTATTATTTTATTTTAGTATACATGAGTCACGGCTTCAAAGGTCTAAGCTAAGTAATCTCTGTAAGACCAACTCTCTGTAAGTTAGTCCTTGTTGCCTTCTGTTAGGGCCTTCTTTTTTTTTTAATTGAGTCTATCATTTTTCTGGTATGTTTCTTGATGATTGCAGTTTAACTAGTTTTGATTAGTCTTACTCATTTTTGTAATGCTCCTTTTTTATGCTTTAGCTTCAGACATGCTTTTTATGTGTATTGATGCACTCTTTTACTATTTTAGTCTTTTTAGGGTATCATTTGATGATGGTTATTATTCTCTGTAAGATGATCAACTCTTTGTAAGATAGGCCTTGTTGCCTTCTGTTAACGCCTTTTATTTAGTCTTTCAATTCTCCACTTTTCTCCCTCCAATTATTCTCTGGTATGTTTCTTGATGATTGCTTGCAGTTTTACTAGTTTTGATGGATTTCGTTAACTCTTAATCCCTCTGACTAGGTGATGTTGTTTGGTGAAGTTGGTAAAGAGGTGTTCTTTTTGTTCAAGCATCGAAAATTGCATTTTGATTCTTCTTGGTTACAAGCTTTTGACATGCTTCTATGTGTATTTATGCGCAGTATGGTGTTGAAACCTTATTCTTCCGCACACAATAAATAGCAAACTATAAAGTCAAGTTACAATGGTTACAATGATAGCTCTATAATCGATAACCAAGAAGAAACTGAGAGCAAATTTCGATGCTCAAACAAAAGAACACCATCATGATGCTGCAACTTGAATAGATGTAATCCAAAATAGCTTAAGTATCAGAACTACATAGGCTAAATAAACAGCAACATTTCTATTTTAGTCATTGTTGGGTATCATAGGCCGATGGTTATTAATTTTGTTATTCTCCTTTTTTATGATTTCGTTTTTGGCATGCTTCTATTTTAGTCTATCGATTCTCCAGTTTTCTCCTTCCAATTTGGTTATTATTTTATTTCAGTACACTTGAGTCATGGCTTACAGTTTAACTAGATTTGATGCATTTCGTTGACTTCTAATATCATTGCACTCAGGCAGCCCTCTGATTGATCCCTGCTTCTTCTTAGTTATTGATTAGAGAGCTACCATTGTATCCTGACTTTATAGTTTGCTATTGTGTATGGAGGAATAAGGTTTCATCACCATACTTCAGTTTTTGGCATTCTTCTACATGTATCTATGCGCAGTATGGTGCTTGAACAAAAAGAACACCTCTTTACGGACTTCACAAAACAACATCACCTAGAGGAGAGTCAGTGGGCAACCCGAGTACAATAGCATTAGGAGTCAACAAAATCCAACAAAACTAGTTAAACTGCAAACAATCATCAAGAAGCATACCAGAGAATAATTGGAGGGGGAAAACAGGAGAATTGATAGACTAAAAGAAGGCCTTAACTGAAGGCAGCAAGGCTTATCTTATTGAGATTATATTAGTTAGCTTAGACCTTTGAAGCCTCTACTCAAGTATACATAAAATAGTATAACCATCATCTTTTGATACCCTAAAGTGACAAAAATAGTAAAAAGCACCTAAATACACATAAAAGCATGTCAAAAACAAACCTTATTAAGTATAGTGATGAAACCTTATTCCTCCGTACATAATAGCAAACTATAAAGTCAGGTTACAATGGTTACAATGATAGCTCTCTAATCGATAACCAAGAATAAACATAGTGAAATTTTTGACGCTATAACAAAAAGCCGACCAATATGATACAAGAATCTGAGTAGAACAACATAGACTAAACAACAACATTGCAAGTCTATTTTAGTCATTTTAGGGTATCATAGGATGACGGTTGTTATTTCATAATGCGACCTTTTTATGCTTCAGTTTCTGACATGCTTCTATGTGTATTTATGTGCTCTTTATTATTTTAGTCATTTTAGGGTATTATAGAATGAGGTTAATATTTTATTTTAGTATACTTGAGTCATGACTTCAAAGGTCTAAGCTTAATGTATCATCTGTATGATGATCAACTCTCTGTAAGATAGGTGTAGCCTTCTGTTAGGGCCTTCTTTTATGATTTAATTGAGTCTATCAATTCTCCAGTTTTCTCCCTCCAATTATTCTTTGGTATGCTTCTTGATGATTGCTTGCAGTTTAACTAGTTTTGATTGGTCTTACTCATATTTGTATTGCTCCTTTTTTATGCTTCAGTTTATGACATGCTTCTTAGTCATTTTAAGGTATCATAAGATAATGATTATTATTTTATTTCGGTGTACTTGAGTCACGGCTTCAAAGCACTAAGCTAATGTAATCTCTGTACGATTGCCCTTGTTGCCTTTTGTTAGGGCCGCTTTCTTTTATGATTTAATTGAGTCTATCAATTCTCTGGTATGTTTCTTAATGCTAGCAGTGTAGTTAGTTTTGATTAGTGTTACTGATTTGTAATGCTCCTTTTTTATGCTTCAGTTTCTGGCTTGCTTCTATGTGTATTTATGCGCTCTTTATAATTTTAGTCCTTTTAGGGTGTCATAAGATGATGGTTATTATTTTATTTGGAGTATACTTGAGTCGTGGGGCTTCAAAGGCCTTATTGCGTTATGTTAGGGCCTTCTTTTAGTCCATCAATTCTTCAGTTTTCTCCCTCCAAATATTCTCTGGTATGTTTCTTGATGATTGCTTGCAGTTTTACTAGTTTTGATGGATTTCGTTGACTCCTTACCCTCTTACTCTCCTCTCGATGATGTTGTTTTGTGAAGTTGGTAAAGAGGTATTCTTTTTGTTGACGCATCGAAAATTACACTCTAAGTCTTCTTGGTTACAAGCTTCTGGCATGCTTCTATGTGTATTTATGCGCAGTATGGTGCTGAAACCTTATTCCCAATAACAAACTATAAAGTCAGGTTATAATGATTGCTCTCTAATCGATAACTAAGAAGAAACTGAGAGCAATTTTTGATGCTTGAATAAAAGAACACCAACATGATACAACAATCTGAATAGCAGTAATCCGCAATAAATTAGGCATCAGAACTGCATAGGCTAAAATATACAGCAACAATGCAATTCTATTTTAGTCATGTTTGGGTATCATAAGCTGATGGTTATTATTTTTGTAATGCTCCTTTTTTATGCTTCCATTTTTGGCATGCCTCTATACTTATTTATGCGCTCTTTTACTATTTCAGCCATTTTAGGGTATCATAGGATGATGGTTATTATTTTATTTCTGTATACGTGACTCACGACTTTAAAGGTCTAAGCTAATGTAATCTCTGTAAGATAGGCCTTCTTTTATGATTTAATTGAGTCTATCAATTCTTTAGTTTTCTCCCTCTAATTATTCTCTGGTATGTTTCTTGGTGATTGCTTGCAATTTAACTAGTTTTGATTGGTCTTATTTTGATTTGTAATGTTCTTTTTTTATGATTCAGTTTCTGACATGAGTCTATAAGTATTCTTTGTAAGATCAGCAACTCTTTGTAAGATAGGCCTAGTTGCCTTCTGATAGAACCTTCTTTTAGTCTTTCAATTCTCCAGTTTTCTCCCTCCAATTATTTATTCTCTGGTATGTTTCTTGATAATTTCTTGCATCACTAGTTTTGATGGATTTCATTTACTCCTAATGCTATTGTACTCGGGCTACCCTCCAACTCCCCTCTAGGTGAAGTTGGTAAAGAGTAAAGAGGTGTTCGTTTTGTTCAAGCATAAAAAATTACTCTCAGATTCTTCTTGGTTATCGATTAGAGTGTTATCATTGTAACATTGTAACCTGACTTATTGTTTGCTATTTGTGTGAGGAGGAACAAGGTTTCATCACCATGCTTAATTTCATCACCATACTTCATATTTTGGCAAGTTTTATGTGTATTTATGCGCTCTTTACTATTTTAGTCATTTTAGGGTATCATAGAACGATGGTTATTATTTTTGTAATGCTCCTTTTTCATGCTTCAGTTTTTTGCTTGCTTCTATGTGTATTTATGTGTTCTTTTCTATTTTAGTCATTTTAGAGTGTCATAGGATGATGCTTATTATTTTATTTTAGTATACTTGGGTCACGACTTCTAAGGTTTAAGCTAATGTAATCTTTGTAAGATGATCAACTCCCTATAAGATAGGCCTTATTGCCTTCTATTAGGGCCTTCTTTTATGATTTAATTGAGTCTATCAATTCTCAAGTATGTTTCTTGATGATTGCTTGCAGTTTAATATGTTTTGATTGGTCTTTCTCAAATTTGTAGTGCTCCTTTTTTATGTTTGAGTTTCTGGCATGCTTTCTATGTGTATTTATGCGGTCTTTAATATTTTAGTCATTTTAGGGTATCATAAGATGATGGTTATTATTTTATTTCAGTATACTTGAGTCACAACTTCAAAGGTCTAAGCTAATGTAGTCTCTCTATAAGATGATCAACTCTTTGTAAGATAAGCCTTGTTGCCTTCTGTTCGGGCCTTATTTCAGTCTATCAATTCTCCAGTTTTCTCCCTCCAATTATTATCTGGTATATTTGTGGTTATTACTTTATTTCAGTAAACTTGAGTCACGGCTTGCAGTATAACTAGTTTTGATGCATTTCGTTGTTTTGTAAAGTTGGTATAGAGGTGTTCTTTTTGTTCAAGCATAAAAAAAATGCCAAAAACTAAAGTATTGTGATGAAACCTTATTAATTGTGGTGATGAAACATTATTCCTCCGCACACAATATAGCAAACTATAAAGTCATGTTACATTGGTTACATGATATATCTCTCTAATTGATAACCAACAAGAATCAGAGATCAATTTTCGACGCTTGAACAAAAAGAACACCTCTTTACCGACTTCACAAAACAATATCACCTAGAGGAGAGTCAGAGGGCAGCCCGAGTGATAACATTAGGAGTCAATGAAATCCATCAAAACTAGTTAAACATCAAACAATCATCAAGAAACATGCCATAAAATAATTGGAGGGAGAAAACCGGAGAATTGATAGACTAATAGAAGACCCTAACAGAAGGCAACAAGGCCTATCTTATTGAGATTTCATTAGTTAGACCTTTGAAATCGTGACTCAAGTATACATAAAATAGTATAACCATCATCTTTTGATGCCCTAAAATGAGTAAAATAGCAAAGAACGCCTAAATATGCATGCCATAAATAGAAGTATGGTGATGAAACCTTATTCCTTTGCTACACACAATAGCAAGCTATAAAGTCAGGTTACAATAGCAAACACAATACCATGAATAAATATAGTGCAATTTCGATGCTTGAACAAAAAGCACACCAACATGATACAACAATCTGAGCAGAAGTAATCCACAATAGCTTAGGCATCATAACAGCATAAGCTAAACATTGCAAGTCTATTTTAGTCATTTTAGGGTATCTATCATAGGATGACCAGTGGTTATATTTGTATTGCTTCTTTTTTATGCTTCAGTTTCTGACATGCTTATAAGTCATTTATGCGTTCTTTACTATTTTAGTCATTTTAGGGTATCATAGGATGATGGATAATATTTTATTTTAGTATACTTGAGTCACGACTTCAAAGGTCTAAGCTAGTGATACTCTGTAAGCTGATCAACTCTCTGTAAGATAGGTGTTGCCTTCTGTTAGTCTATCAATTTTCCAGTTTTCTCCCACCAATTAATTCTCTGGTATTTTTCTTGATAATTGCTTGCAGTTTAACTAGTTTTGAGTGGTCTTACCTGCTTTTTCATACTTCAATTTAAAGAGGTGTTCTTTTTGTTCAAGCTTCGAAAATTAATCTCTAATTTTTCTGGGTTATCAATTAGAGAGCTATCATTGTAGCCATTGTAACCTGACTTTATAGGTTGCTATTGTGCGAGAAGGAATAAGGTTTCATCACTATACTGCGCATAAATACACATAGAAGCATGCTTGAAACTGAAGTATGGTGAGGAAACCTTGTTAATTGTAGTGTTGAAACCTTCTTCCTCTGTACACAATAGCATACTTTAATAATGTCAGGCTATAATGGTTACAATGATATCCCTTTAATCGATAACTAAAACAGAGAGTAATTTTTTATGCTTGAATAAAAGAACACTAACATGATACAACATACATTCTGTTGATAGAAGTAATCAACAGTAGCCTAGTTTTCTTCAGTTTTCTCCCTCCAATTATTCTCTGGTATATTTTGGGCTGCCCTCTGACTTTCCTCTCTCGGTGATGTTATTTTGTGAAGTTGGTAAAGAGGTGTTCTTTTTGTTCAAGTATCAAGAATTTATTTCTGATTCTTCTTGGTGATTAGAGAGCTATTATTATAATCCTTGTAACTTGACTCAATAGTTTGATCACCATACTGTGCTTAAATAGAAGCATGCTAAAAACGGAAGTATGGTGATGAAACCTTATTAAGTATGGTGATGAAACCTTAATTATCCGCACCAGTAAACTATAAAGGTAGGTTAGAATGGTTACATTGATAGCTCTCTAATCGATAACCAAGAAGAAACAGAGAGTAATTTTCGATGCTTGAACAAAAGAAGACCAACATAATACAACAATATGAATAGAAGTAATCCACAATAGCTTAGGAATTAGAACGGCATAGGCTAAATAAATAACAACAATGCGATTCTATTTTAGTCATTTTAGGGTATCATAAGCTAATGGTTATTATTTTTGAAATGCTCCTTTTTTATGCTTCAATTTTTGTCATGCTTCTATGTTTATTTACGTGTTCTTTACTATTTTAGTCATTTTAGGGTATCATCATAGGATGATGGTTATTATTTTATTTCAGTATACTTGAGTCACAGTTTCAAAGGTTTAAGCTTATGTAATCTCTGCAATATCGGCCATGTTGTCTTTTGTTAGGGCCTCAATCTTTTATGATTTAATTGAGTCTATCAATTCTCTAGTTTTCTCCTGCCAATTATTCTCTGGTGTGTTTGTTGAAGATTGCTTGCAGTTTAACTAGTTTTGATTAGTCTAACTTAGATTTGTAATGCTCGTTTTTTATGCTTCAATTTATGACTTGCTCTTTACTATTTTAGTCATTTTAGTGTGTCATAAGATGATGGTTATTATTTTATTTTGACTATACTTGAGTCGTGGCTTCAAAGGCCTTATTGCCTTCTGTTAGGGCCTTCTTTTAGTCTATCAATTCATCAGTTTTCTCCCACTAAATATTTTCTGGTATGTTTCTTGATGATTGCTTGCAGTTTTACTAGTTTTGATTGATTTCGTTGACTCCTAATCCCTCTGACTCTCCTCTAGGTGGTGTTGTTTTGTGAGGCCAATAAAGCGGCATTTTTTTTGTTCAAGCATAAAAAATTGCACTATGATTCTTCATGGTTACAAGTTTTTGGCATGCTTCTTTGTTTATTTATGCGCAATATGGTACGGAAACCTTGTTCCTCCCCACACAATAGCAAACTATAAAGTTAGGTTACAATGGTTACAATGATATCGATAACCAAGAAGAAACTGAGAGCAATTTTCGATGCTTGAACAAAAGTAATCCACAATAGTTTAGGCATCAGAACCACATAGGCTAAATAAACAGCAACAATGCAAATTCTATTTTCTTCATTTTTGGGTATCATTGGTTGAGGGTTATTATTTTTGCAATGCTCCTTTTTTATGCTTCCGTTTTTGGCATGCTTCTATTCTTATTTATGCGCTCCTTACTATTTCAGTCATTTTTCTCTCATTTTAGGGAATCTACCGTTATTATTTTATTTTTGTATACTTGAGTATTTAATGTAATCTTTGTAAGACGACCAGCGCTCTATAAGGTAAGCCTTATTGCCTTCTTTTACGGCCTTCTTTCATGGTTTAATTCTATCGTATTCTATCAATTCTCCAGTTTTCTCCCTCAAATTGTTCTCTGGAATGTTTCTTGGTGATTGCTTGCAGTTTAACTAGTTTTGATTGGTCTTACTTCGACTTGTAATGCTCTTTTTTTATGCTTCAGTTTCTGGCATACATCTATATGTATTTATGTGCTCTTTACTATTTTAGTCATTTTAGGGTATCATAAGGTTATTATTATTTTTAGTATGCACTCTTTACTATTTTATTTATGCGCTCCTTACTATTTCAGTCTTTTTTTTGTCATTTTAGGGTATATATGGTTACTATTTTATGAATTATACTTGAGTATCTATGGTTATTATTATATATTTTAGGGTGGCTAATGTATTCTTTGTAAGATGATCAACTCTTTGTAAGATAGGCCTTGTTGCCTTGTTAGGGCCTTCTTTTAGTCTTTAATTTCTCCAACTTTTGCCTTCCAATTATTTTCTGGTATGTTTCGTGATAATTGCTTGAAGTTTCACTATTGCACTCGGGCTTCCCTCTGACTCTCATATCGGTGATGTTGCTTTGTGAAGTTGGTAAAGAGGTGTTCTTTTTGTTCAAGCATCGAAATTGCTCTCTGATTATTCTTGGTTATCGATTAGAGCGCTATCATTGTAACCATTGTAACCTGACTTTATTGTTTAGTGTGCGAAGGAATAAAGTGTCATCACCATACTTCATATTCAGAGATGCTTCTATGTGTATTTATATGCTCTTTACTATTTTAGTCATTTTAGGGTATCATAAGATGATGGTTATTATTTTTGTAAAGCTCCTTTTTTATGCTTCAGTTTTTTGCTTGCTTCTATGTGTATTTGTGTGCTTTTTACTATTTTAGTCATTTTAGGGTATCATAGGATGATGGTTATTATTTTATTTCAGTATACATGAGACACAGCTTTTAAGTTCTAAGCTAATATAATCTCTTTAAGATAATCAACTCTCTATACGATAGGCCTTGTTGCCTTCTGTTAGGGCGTTCTTTTATGATTTAATTGTGTCCATCAATTCTCTAGTATGTTTCTTGATGATGCTTGCAGTTTAACAAGTTTTGATTGGTATTACTCAGGTTTGTAATGCTCTTTTTTTATGGGTATTTATGCGCTCCTTTTTATGCTTCAGTTTTTCGCTTGCTCCTATGTGTATTTGGGCGCTCTTTACTATTTTAGTCATTTTAGGGTATCATAGGATGGGTTACTATTTTATTTCGGTATACATGAGTCACAGCTTCCAAGTTCTAAGCTAATGTAATCTCTGTAAGATGATCAACTCTCTGTAAGATAGGCCTCTTTGCCTTCTGTTGGGTCCGTATTTTTGTCTATCAATTCTTCAGTTTTCTCCCTCCAATTATTCTCTACTATGTTTGTGGTTATTAATTTATTTCAGTATACTTGGGTCACGACATGCAGTGTAACTAGTTTTGATGCATTTCGTTCACTCGTGCTATTGCACTCGAGCTGCCCTCCGACTCTCCTCTAGGTGATGTTGTTTTGTGAAGCTAGTAAAAGATAGGTGTTCTTTTTGTTCAAGCACCATACTGCACATGTAATCTTGAGCCACGGCTTTTAAGGTCTAAGCTAATGTAATCTCTGTATGATGATAAACTCTCTATAAGATAGGCCTTGTTGCCTTCTGTTAAGGCGTTCTTTTATGATTTAATTGAGCCTATCATTTCTCTGATATGTTTCTTGATGATTGCTTGTAGTTTAACAAGTTTTGATTGGTCTTACTCAGATTAGTAATGCTCATTTTTTATGCTTCAATTTCTGACATGCTTTCTATGCGTATTTATGCGCTCTTTAATATTTTAGTCATTTTAAGGTATCATAAGATGATGGTTATTATTTTATTTCATTATACTTAAGTCACGGCTTCAAAAGGTTAAGCTAATGTAATCTCTGTAAGACAATCAACTCCTTGTAAGATAGGCCTTGTTGCCTTCTGTACGGCCCTTATTTTAATTTATTAATTCTCAAGTTTTCTCTCTCCAATTATTCTTTGGTATGTATGTGGTTATTTTTTTATTTCAGTATACTTGAGTCCCGGCTTGCAATTTATCTAGTTTTGATGCATTTTGTTGACTCCTAATGCTATTGCACTTAGGCTGCCCTCGGACTCTCCTCTTGGTGATGTTGTTTTGTGAAGTTGGTAAAGCGGTGTTCTTTTTGTTCAAGCACCATACTGTGCATAAATACACATAGAAGCCTGCCAGAAATTGAAGTATGGTGATGATAGCTTATTAGTTATGGTGATGAAACCTTTTTCCTTTGCACACAATTGCACACTATAAAGTCATGTTACAATGGTTACATTGATAGCTCTCTAGCCGATAACTAAGAAAAATCAGAGATCAATTTTCGAAACTTCAACAAAAAAAACACCTATTTACGAACTTCATAAAGCATCATCACCAAGAGCTTCACAGGGCAGCCGAGTGTAATAGCATTAGAAGTCAACAACATTCATCAAAATTTGTTAAACTGCAAGTAATTGTTAAGACAGATAACTGAGAATAATTGGAGGGAGAAAACTAGAGAATTGATAGACTAAATGAAGGCCCTAACAGAAGGCAACAAGACCTATCTTGTCATTTTAGAGTATCATAGGATCATGGTAATTATTTCATTTCAGTGTACTGGCGTCACGACTTCAAAGGTCTATGCTAATGTAATCCCTATAAGACGATCAACTCTTTGTAAATGCCTTGTTGCTCTATGCCTCAGTTTAACTAGTTTTAATGGATTTCGTTGAGTTCTAATGCTATTGCGCTCGGACTGCCCTCTGACTCTCCCCTAGGTGATGTTGTTTTGTGAAGTTGGTAAAGATGTGTTCTTTTTGTTCAAGCATAAAAAATTGCTCTCTGATGTTGTTTTGTGAAGTTGCTATTGTGTGTTGAGGAATAAGGTTTCATCAGCACATTAATTGCATTGTTGTTGTTTAGCCTCCATAGTTCTGATGCTTAAGCTATTGTGGATTACTTTTATTCAAAATTTTGTATCATGTTGATGTTCTTTTTTTTCAAGCATAAAAAATTGCTCTCTGTTTCTTCTTGGTTATAGATTAGAGAGCTATCTTTGTAACCATTGTAACCTGACTTTATAGTTAGCTATTGTGTGCGGAGGAATAAGGTTTCATCACCATAATAAGGTTTCAACACCATACCTCCATTTCTGGCATGCTTCAATATGTATTTATGTACTCTTTACCATATTAGAAATTTTTGTAATGCTCAACTTTTTTGCTTCAATTTCTGGCATACTTCTTCTATGTGTATTTATGCGCTCTTAACTATTTTTGTCATTTTAGGGTATCATAGGATGATGGTTATTATTTTATTTCAGTATACTTGAGTCACTACTTCAGAGGTCTAAGCTAATGTAATATCTGCAAGATGATCAACTCTTTGTAAGATAGGCCTTATTGGTATGTTTCTTGATGATTGCTTGCAGTTCAACTAGTTTTGATGGATTTCGTTGACTCCTAATGCTATTGAACTCGGGCTGCCCTCTAGGTGATGTTATTTTGTGAAGTTGGTAAAGAGGTATTCTTTTTGTTCAAGCATCGAAATTTGTTGTCTAATTCTTCTTGGTATTAGACAGCTATCATCGTAATCATTGTAACGTAACTTTATAGTTTGCTATTATGTGCGGAGGAATAAGGTTTCATCACCATAGCATTATTGCTGATGCCTAAGCTGCTGTGGATTACTTCTATTCTGATTCTTGTATCATGTTGATGTTCTTTTATTCAGGCATCAAAAATTAGTCTCTGTATTTTCTAGGTTATCGATTAAAGAGCTATCATTGTAACCATTTTTAACCATTTTAACCCTACTCTATAGTTTGCTATTTTGTGTGCAGAGGAATAAGGTTTTATCAATATACTTCAGTTTCTGACATGCTTCTATGTGTATATATGTGCTCTTTACTATTTTAATAGGATGATGGTTATTATTTTTTTAATGCTCCTTTTTTATGTTTTAGTTTCTGGCATGTTTCTATGTGTATTTATGAGCTCTTTTCTATTTTAGTCATTTTTGGGTATCATAAGATGTTCATTATTTTGTTTTAGTATACTTGAGTTACGTTTCAAAGGTTTAGGCTAATATAATCTCTGTAAGATGATCAACTCTCTGTAAGATAGTCCTTGTGACCTTCTGTTAGGGCCTTCTTTTATGATTTAATTGATTTTATAAAATTCTGCAGTTTTCTCCCTCCAATTATTCTCTAGTTTTCTTGACGATAATCGCTTGCAATTTAACTAGTTTTGATTGGTCTTACTCGGATTTGTAATGCTTCTTTTTTATGCTTCAATTTCTGGCTTGTATCTATGTGTGTGCTCTTTACAATTTTAGTCATTTCAGGGTATCAAAAGATGGATGGTTATTGTTTTATTTCAGTATACTTGAGTCACTGCTTCAATGATCTAAGCTAATGTCATCTCTGTAAGATGATTGCTTTCTGTAAGATAGGCCTTGTTGCCTTCTGTTAGGGTCTTCTTTTAGGCTATCAAATCTCTGGTATGTTTCTTAATGATTGCTTGCCAATGCTATTGCACTCAGGTTGCCCTCTGACTCTCCTCTAGGTGATGTTTTGTGAAGTTGGTAAAGTGGTGCTCTTTCTGTTCAAGCACCATACTACACATAAATACACATAGAAGCATGTCAGCAATTGAAGTATGGTGATGATAGCTTATTAATTATGGTGACGTAACCTTATTCCTCTGCACACAATTGCAAACTATATAGTCAGGTTACAATGGTTACATTGATAGCTCTCTAATCGATAACCAAGAAGAATCAGAGATCAATTTTTGAAACTTGAACAAAAAGAACGCCTCTTTACCAACTTCATCAAACAACATCACCTAGAGCTTCACAAGGTAGCCCGAGTGCAATAGCATTAGAAGTAAAAGAAATCTATCAAAATTTGTTAAACTGCAAGCAATCATCAAGAAACATAATTGAGAATAATTGGAAGGAGAAAACTGGAGAATTGATTGATTAAATGAAGGCAACAACAAGACCTATCTTACATACATTAGCCATGACTCAAGTATACTGAAATAAAAGAATAATCATCATTCTATGATACCCTAAATGACTAAAATAGTAAGGGGCGAGCACATAGAAGCTAGCCAAAAACTGAAGCATAAAAAAGGAGGTGTTGTTTTTGTTCAAGCATCAAAATTGCTCTCTGATTATCGATTAGGGAACTATCATTGTAACTATTGTTACCTAACTTCATAGTTTGCTATTGTGTGCGGAGGAATAAGATTTCATCACCATACTTAGTATGCCTTGTTGCAGTTTATGCAGTTTCGATACCTAAGCTATTGTGAATTACATTTATTTAGATTGTTGTATCATGTAGATATTCTTTTGTTCAAGCATCAAAAATCTCTCTATGTTTATAATTTGTTATTCTTCTTCTTGGTTATCGATTACAGAGCTATCATTGTAACCATATAACCTGACTTTATAGTTTGCTATTGTGTGCGGAGGAATAAGGTTTCATCACCATACTTAATAAGGTTTCATCACCATACTTCATATTCTGGATTGCTTCTATCTTTATTTATACGCTCTTTACTATTTTAGTCA
Source organism: Amborella trichopoda (assembly GCF_000471905.2). The sequence continues at coordinate 1,162,215 of NW_006496517.1, read as the reverse complement.
TTTTAGGGTAACATAGGATAATGTTTATTATTTTTGTAATGCTCCTTTTTTATGCTTCCGATTTTGACATGCTTCTCTATGTGTGTATCTATGCGCTCTTTACTATTTTAGTCATTTTTAGGGTATCATAGGATGATAATTATTATTTTATTTCAGTATAATTGAGTCACGACTTCAAAGGTCTAAGCTAATGTAATCTCTGTAAGATCATCTCTCTGTAAGATAGTCCTTGCTACCTTTTGTTAGGGTCTTCTTATGATTTAATTGAGTCTATCTTTTAATTGAGATCAACTCTTTGTAAGATAGGCCTTGTTGCCTTCTGTTAGGGCCTTCCTTTAATTTACCAATTTTCCAGTTTTCTCCCTCCAATTATTCTCTGGTATGATGATTGCTTGCTGTTTAACTAGTTTTGATGGATTTCGTTGACTTCTAATGCAATTGCACTTGGGCTACCCTCTGACTCTTCTCTAGATGATGTTCTTTTGTGAAGTTGGTAAAGAGGTGTTTTTTTTGTTAAAGCATAAAAAATTGCTCTCTGATTCTTCTTTTTGTTCAAGCATTAAAAATTAGAGAGCTATCATTATAACCATTGTGACTTTATGACTTTCTTGGTTTCATCACCATTCTTAATTTAGCCTATGCAGTTCTGATTCCTAAGCTATTGTGGATTACTTCTGTTCAGATTGTTGTATCATGTTGGTGTTCTTTTCTTCAAGCAATGAAAATTGCTCTCTGTTTCTTCTTAGTTATCGATTAGAGAGCTCTCATTATAACTATTATAACCTGACTTTTTATAGTTTGCTATTTTGTGTAGATGAATAAGGTTTCATCACGTACTTCGATTTCTGACATCCTTCTATGTCTATTTATGCGCTCTTTACTATTTTAGTCATTTTAGGGTATAATAAAATGATGGTTACTATTTTATTTCAGTATACTTGGGTCACAGCTTCAAAGGTCTAATGTAATCTCTTTTAGATGATCGACTCGCTGTAAGATAGGCCTTGTTGCCTTATGTTAGGGTCTTCTTTTTGTCTATCAAGTCTCCATTTTCATCCTCAAATTATTCATTGGTATGGTTCTTGATGATTGCTTGCAGTTTAATTAGTTTTGATGGATTTCATTGACTCCTAAAGCTATTGCACTCGAGCTGCTTTATGACTCTCCTCTAGGTGATGTTGTTTTGGGAAGTTGGTAAAGAGGTGTTCTTTTTGTTGAAGCATCGAAAACTGCTCTTTGTTTCTTTTTGGTTATCGATTAGAGAGCTATCATTATAACCATTGTAACCTGACCTTATAGTTTGCCATTGTGTGCGGAGGTGGTTTCGTCAGTGTACTTAATAAAGTTTCTTCTCCAGTCTTTAGTTTCTGGCATGCTTCTATGTGTTTATACGCAATATGGTGATGAAACCTCTTTCCTCTGCTCATAATAGCAAATTATAAAGTCAAGTTACAATTGTTACAATGATATCTCTTTAATAGATATAACCAAGGAGAAACAGAGAGAAATTTTCAATGCTTTAACAAAGAACACCAACATGATACAACAATCTGTGTTGAAGAAGTTATCCACAATAGCTTAGGCATCAGAACTGCATAGGCTAAACAAAAACATTGCATTCCATCAACATGCTTCCAATAGGGCAGGCTATAGAAGCATTGGGAGATGAAACCAACTATTCTACTCCGGCTAGCGAAGGGACTAGTCATGGTTTACTTGTCCCCGAATCTGCCAGAGAAGCGGGGAGCATATCACTTGATATCATTTCATCCCCTCATACACGCATAGGATCGGTTGCCTACCCCTCCTTACCCATTGCATTCAGGGAGGATGAATGAGACGGCTAGTCCACCTTTTCTACATGTTCATAGTCGTCAACTACATTGGAATGGGGAGGGGAGAATGGAATGGCAAATCATTGATGTTAGGGCTTTCTTTTATGATTTAATTGAGTTTATCAATTCTCCAGTTTTCTTCCAATTATTCTCTGGTATATTTCTTGATGATTGCTTGCAGTTTAACTAGTTTTGATTGGTTTTACTCAGTTTTGTAATGCTCATTTTTTATGCTTCAGCTTCTAGCATGCTTCTATGTATATGTATGTGCTCTTTATTATTTTAGTTATTTTAAGGTATCAATAGATGGTTATTAGTTTATTTCAGTATACTTGAGTCACGGCTTCAAATGTCTAAGCTAATCTAATCTCTATAAGATGATCAACTCTCTGTAAGATAGGCCTTGTTCTTTTAAGAGTTAAGTGAGTCTATCAATTCTCTAGTTTTTTCCCTCTTCTCTAGTATGTTTCTTGATGATTGCTTACAGTTTAAACTAGTTTTGATTGGTCTTGCTCAGATTTGTAATGCTCCTTTTTTACGCTTTAGTTTTTGGAATTCTTCTATTTGTATTAATGCGCTCTTTACTATTTTTGTCATTTTAGGGTATCATAAGATGATGGTTATTTTTTTGTTCAGTATACTTGAGTCACGACTTCAAAAGTCTAAGCTAATGTAATCTCTGTAAGATGATGAAATTCCCTGTAATATAGGCCTTATTGCCTTCTGTTAAGGCCTTCTTTTAATCTATTTATTCTCCAGTTTTCTCCCTCCAATTATTCTTTGGTATGTTTCTTGATGATTGATTGCAGTTTAACTAGTTTTGATGGATTTCGTTGACTCCTAATGTTATTGCACTCATGCTGCCCTCTGACTCTCCTCTTGGTGATGTGGTTTTGTGATGTTCTTTTTGTTCAAGCATCAAAAATTGATCTTTGATTCTTCTTGGTATCGATTCGAGAGGTGTTCTTTTTGTTCAAGCATACCTAATAAGGTTTTATCACCATACTTCCGTTTCTGGCATCCTTATATGTATTTATGCGCAGTATGGTGATGAAACCTTATTCCTCCACACACAATAGCAAACTATAAGTTCAAGTTACAATAATCGAGAAGAAATAGAGCAATTTTAGATACTTGAACAAAAGAACGTCAACATGATACAACAATCTGAATAGAAGTAATCCACAGTAGCTTAGGGATCAGAATGGCATAGGCAATAAATAAGCAACAATGCTATTTTTGTCATTTTAGGGTATCATAGGATGATGGTCATTATTTTTGTATTGCTCTTTTTTTATACTTCAGTTTTTGGCATATGCTTCTATGTGTATTTCTGCTCTCTTTACTATTTTAGTCCTTTTAGGGTATCATAAGATGATAGTTATTATTTTATTTCAGTATACTTGAATCACAGCTTCAAAGGTTTATTTAATTGAGTCTATCAACTCTCCTGCTTTCTCCTGCCAATTATTCTTTGGTATGTTTAACGATTGCTAGCAATTTTATTTTATTCCTTTTTTATGCTTTAGTTTCTGGCTTGCTTTTCTATATGTATTTATGGACACTTTACAATTTTAGCTATTTTAAGGTATCATAAGATGATGGTTATTATTTTAATTCGGTATACTTGAGTCGCAGCTTCAAAGGTCTAAGCTATTGTAATATCTGTTAGATGATGAACTCTTTGCAAGATAGGCCTTGTTGCCTTCTTTTAGGGCATTCTTTTAGTCTATCAATTCTCTAGTTGTCTCCCACCAATTATTCTCTATTATGTTTCCTGATGATTACTTGCAGTTTTATTAGTTTTAATGAGTTTCGTTGACTCCTAATGCTATTGCACTCGGGCTGCCCTCAGACTCTCTTCTTGGTGATGGTTTGTGAAGTTGGTAAGGAGCTGTTCTTTTTTTTCAAATATCAAAAATTGCATTCTAATTCTTCTTGGTTATCGATTGGAGAGTTATCATTGTAACCATTGTAACCTGACTTGCTTATGGAATCCTTCTATGTCTATTTATGCGCAGTATGCTGATGAAACCTTATTAAGTATGGTGATGAAACATTATTCCTCCGCACATAAATAGCATACTATAAAGTCAGGTTACAATGATTGCTCTCTAATCGATAGCGTAGAAGAAACATAGAGAAATTTTTATGCTTGAGTAAAAGAACACCAGCATGATACAACAATCTGAATAGAAGTAATCTACAACAGCTTAGGCATCAGTACTGCATAGAAGTAATCCACAGTAAACAACAACAATGCTCTATGTTTGTCATTTTAGAGAGTCATAGAATGATGGTTATTATTTTTGTAATGCTCCATTATTATGCTTCCATTTTTGGCATGCTTCTATTTGTATTTATACGATTTGTACTATTTTAGTCAATTTAGGTTAACATAAGATGATGGTTATTATTTTTGTAATGTTCCTTTTTTAGGCTTCAGATTTTGGCATGCTTCTATGTGGATTAATGCGCTCTGTAAGATGATCAACTTCTCTAGTGTCTTTCGTGATGATTGCTTGCATTTTAAGTAGTTTTGATTGGTCTTACTCAAATTTGTAATGCCCCTTTTTTATGCTTCAGTTTCTGGCATGCGTCGGTGTGTTTATGTGCTCTTTACTATTTTAATCAATTTAGGGGATAATAAGATGATGGTTTTATTTTATTTTGTGTATACTTGAGTCACGGCTTCAAAGATAGGCCTTGTAAGATAATCAACTCTCTGTAAGATAGGCCTTGTTGCCTTCTTTTAGTCTATCAATTCTTCTTTTACTCCATCAACTCTTTGATATGTTTCTCGATGATTGCTTGCAGCTTGACTAGTGTCTCCTAATGCGCACACGGGCTGCCCTCTGACTCTCCTCTAGGTGATGTTGTTTTGTGAAGTTGGTAAAGAGGTATTTTTCTGTTCAAGCATCGAAAATTGCCCTCTGATTCTTCTTGATTATCAATTAGAGAGCTATCATCATTGTAACCATTGTAACCTGAGTTTGTAGTTTGTTGTGTGCGGAGGAATAAGGTTTCATCACCATACTTAATAAGGTTTCATCACCTTCCTTCAGTTTCTGACACTCTTCTATGTTTATTTATGCGTTGTATGGTGATGAAACCTTATTCCTCCACACACAATAGAAAACTATAAAGTTAGGTTACAATGGTTACAATGATAGCTCTCAAATCTATAACTAAGAAGAAATAGAGAGCAATTTTTTATGCTTGAACAAAAGAACACCAACATAATACAACAATCTAAATAGAAGTAATCCACAATAGCTAAAGCATCAGAACTGTATTGGCTGAATAACAATAATGCTCCTTTTAGGGTATCATAGGATGATGGTTATTATTTTTGTAATGCTCCTTTTAGGGTATCATAGGATGATGGTTATTATTTTTGCAATGCTCCTTTTAGGGTATCATAGGATGATAGTTATTATTTTTGTAGTGCTCTTTTTTATGCTTCAGTTTTTGGCTTGCTTCTATGTGTTTTTAGGCGCTCTTTACTATTTTAGTCATTTTAGGATATCAATAGGATGATGGTTATTATTTTATTTTCTTATACTTGAGTTATGACTTTAAAGGTCTAAGCTAATATTTTCTCTGTAAGATGATCAACTCTCTGTAAGATAAGACTTGTTGCATTATGTTAGGGCCTTCTTTTATGATTTAATTGAGTCTATCAATTCTCCAATTATCTTTCCCCAATTATTCTCTGGTATGTTTCTTTATGACTTCTTGCAGTTTGACTAGTTTTGATTGATCTTACTCAAGTTCGTAATGCTCCTTTTTTATGCTTAAGTTTCTGGCCGACTTCTATGTGTATTTACGCGCTCTTTACTATTTTATTTATTTTAGGATATCGATGATGATTGTTATTATATACCTTAAAAGACTAAAATAGAATTGCATTGTTGTTGTTTAGCCTATGCAGTTCTGATGCCTAAGCTATTGTGGATTACTTCTATTCAGATTGTTGTATTAGTGTTCTTTTTGTTCAAGCAACGAAAATTGCTCTCTATTTCTTCTTGGTTATCGATTAGAGAGAGAGCTATCATTGTCACCATTGTGACTTGACTTTATAATAGGATGATGGTTATTATTTTTGTAATGCTCCTTTTTTATGTTTCAGTTTCTGGCATGCTTTTTTTTTGTATTTATGCGCTCTTTACTATTTTAGTCATTTTAGGGTATCAATAGGATGATGGTTATTAATTTATTTCAGTATACTTGAGTGGCCTTAAAAGTCTTAGCTAATGTCTTCTCTGTAAGATGATGAACTCTCTGTAAGGCCTTGTTGCCTTCTGTTTGGGACCTTCTTTTATTATTTAATTGACTCTATCAATTCTTATGTTTTCTCCCTCCAATTATTCTTTGGTTTCTTGATGATTGCTTGCAGTTTAATTAGTTTTGATGGGTCTTTCTCAGATTTGTAATGCTCCTTTTTTATGCTTCAGTTTTTGGCATGTTTTTAGGTGCTCTTTACTAGTTTTTGGTATCCTAAGATGATGGTTATTATTGTATTTCAGTGATCTTTGTACGATGAACGCTTTTTAAGATAGGGCCCTCTTTTTGTCTATCAATTCTCCAGTTTTCTTGCTCCAATTAGTCTTTGGTATGTTTCTTGATGATTGCTTCTTGCAGCTTAACTAGTTTTGATGGATTACGTTGACTTCTAATCCTATGGCACTCGGGCTGCCCTCTGACTCTCCTCTCAGTGATGTTGTTTTTTAAGTTGGTAAAGAGGTGTTCTTTTTTATTCGAGCTTTGAAAATTGATCTCTGATTTTTCTTAGTTATCAATTAGAGAGCTATCATTGTGACCATTGTAACCTGACTTTATAGGTTGCTATTGTGTGAGGAGGAATAAGGTTTCATCACTATATTGCGCATAAATGCACATGGAAGCATGCTTGAAACTGAAGTATGGTGAGGAAACCTTATTAAGTATGGCGATGAAACCTTATTCCTCTGCGCACAATAGCATACTTTAATAATGTTAGGTTACAATGGTTAAAATTATAGCCCTCTAATCGATAACTAAAACAGAGAGTAATTTTCGATGCTTGAACAAAAGAACACCAACATGATACAACATTTTGAATAGAAGTAATCAAGAATAGCTTAGTTTTCTTTCGTTTTCTCCCTCCAATTGTTCTCTGGTATGTTTCTTGATGATTGCTTGTAGTTTAACTAGTTTTGATGGATTTCGTTGAATCCTAATGCTATTGCACTCAAGCTGCCCTCTAACTTTCCTCTCTCTGTGATGTTGTTTTGTGAAGTTGGTAGAGAGGTGTTCTTTTTGTTCAAGCATCGAGAATTTATTTCTGATTATTCTTAATTATCGATTATAGAGATATTATTGTAACCATTGTAATCTGACTCTATAGTTTGCTATGTAAGGAGGAATAATGTTTCATCACCATACTGCGCTTAAATAGAAGCATAACAGAAACTGAAGTATGGTGATGAAACCTTATTAAGTATGGTGACGAAACCTTATTCATCCGCACCAGTAAACTATAAAGTCAAGTTATAATGGTTACATTGATAGCTCTTTAATCGATAACCAAGAAGAAACATAGAACAATTTTTTATGCTTGAACAAAAGAACACCAACATAATACATAAGTAATCCACAATAGCTTAGGGATCAGAATGGCATAGGCTAAATAAACAGCAACAATGCAATTCTATTTTAGTCATTTTAGGGTATCATAGGATGATGGTTATTATTTTTTAAATGCACATTTTTTATGCTTCAATTTTTGACATGCTTCTATGTGTATTTATGCACCCTTTACTATTTTAGTCATTTTAGGGTATCATCATAGGATGATGGTTTTTATTTTATTTCAGTATACTTGAGCCACGGTTTCAAAGGTGTAAGCTAATGTAATCTCTGTATGATAGGCCTTGTTGCCTTCTGTTAGGACCTCCTTCTTTTATGATTTAATTGAGTCTATCAATTCTCCAGTTTTCTCTCCCCAATTATTCTCTGGTATGTTTGTTGATGATTGCTTGCAGTTTAAGTCGTTTTCATTGGTCTTTCTTAGATTTGTAATGCTCCTTTTTTATGCTTCAGTTTCTGGCTTGCTTTTACTATTTTAGTCATTTTAGTGTGTCATAAGATGATGGTTATTATTTTATTTTGAATATACTTGAGTCGTGGCTTCAAGGGCCTTGTTGCCTTCTGTTGGGGCCTTCTTTTAGTCTATCAATTCTTCAGTTTTCGCTGACCAAATATTTTCTGGTATGTTTCTTGATGATTGCTTGCAGTTTTACTACTTTTGATGGATTTTGTTGACTCCTAATCCTTCTGACTCTCCTCTAGGTGATGTTGTTTTGTGAAGCCAATAAAGCGGCGTTCTTTTTGTTCAAGCATCGAAAATTTCACTCTGATTCTTCTTGATTACAAGCTTTTGGCATGCTTCGATGTGTATTTATGCACAATACGGTACTGAAACCTTATTCCTCCGCACACAATAGCAAATTATAAAGTCAGGCTACAATGGTTACAATGATAGCTCTCTAATCAGTAACCAAGAAGAAACTGAGAGCAATTTTCAATGTTTGAACAAGAGTAATACACAATAGCTTAGGCATCAGAACTACTGCATAGGCTAAATAAACAACAACAATGTAAATTCTATTTTTGTCATTTTTGGGTATCATAGGCTGAGGGTTTTGTTATTTTACAATGCTTCTTTTTATGCTTCCATTTTTGGCATGCTTCTATTCTTATTTATGCGCTCCTTACTATTTTAGTCATTTTTCTGTCATTTTAGGGTATCTACGGTTATTATTTTATTTTTGTATACATTAGTATCTATGGTTATTATTATATATTTTAGGGTAGCTAGTGTAATCTCTGTAAGACGATCAACTCTCTATAAGATAGACCATGTTGCCTTCTTTTACGGTCTTCTTTTATGACTTAATTCTATCATATTATATCAATTCTCCAGTTTTCTCCCTCAAATTATTCTCTGAAATGTTTCTTGGTGATTGCTTGCAGTTTAACTAGTTTTGATTGGTCTTACTCTGATTTGTAATGCTTCTTTTTTATTCCTCAGTTTATGGCATGCATCTATATGTATTTATGCGCTCTTTATTATTTTAGTCATTTTAGGGCATCATATGGTTATTATTCTATTTTGAGTATACTTGAGTCACGGCTTCAATGGTCTAAGCTAATGTATTTTCTGTAAGATGATCAACGTTTTGTAAAATGGGCCTTGTTGCCTTGTTAGGGCCTTCTTTTTAGTCTTTCAATTCTCCAGTTTTCGCCTTCCAATTATTTTCTGACATGTTTCGTGATGATTGCTTGCAGTTTCACTATTGCACTCGGGCTGCCTTCTGACTCTCCTTTAGGTGATGTTGTTTTGTGAAGTTGGTATAAAGGTGTTCTTTTTGTTCACGCATAGAAAATTGCTCTTTGATTATTCTTGGTTATCGATTAGAGTGCTATCGTTGTAACCATTGTAAAATGACTTTATTGCTTAGTGTACGGAGGAATAAGGTTTCATCACCATACTTCGCATTCAGGCATGCGCTCTTTACTATTTTCATCACCATACTATGTGTATTTATGCGCTCTATTGTTTAGTCATTTTAGGGTATCATAGGATGATGATGGTTATTTTTTTTGTAATGCTTCTTTTTTATTTTTCAGTTTTTCGCTTGCTTCTATGTGTATTTATGCGCTCTTTACTATTTTATTCATTTTAAGGTATCATAGGATGCTGGTTATTATTTTATTTCAGTATACTTGAGTCACAGCTTCTAAGTTCTAAGCTAATGTAATATAAGATGATCAACTCTCTGTAAGATAGGCCTTGTTGCCTTTTGTTTTAGGGCCTTCTTTTATGATTTAATTGAATCTATCAATTCTCTAGTATGTTTCTTGATGATTGCTTGTAGTTTAACAAGTTTTGATTGGGTTACTCATATTTATAATGCTCTTTTTTTATGCTTCAATTTCTGGCATGCTTTCTACATGTATTTTTGCTCTCTTAAATATTTTAGTCATTTTAGGGTATCATAAGATGATGGTTATTATTTTATTTCAGTATACTTGAGTCACGGCTTCAAAGGTCTAAGCTAATGTAATCTCTGTAAGATGATCATCTCTTTGTAAGATAGGCCTTGTTGCCTTCTGTTCGGGCCTTATTTTAGTCTATCAATTCTTCAGTTTTCTCCCTCCAATGATTCTCTGGTATATTTGGGGTTATTATTTTATTTCAGTATACTTGGGTCACGGCTTGCAGTTTAACTAGTTTTGATGCATTTCATTGACTCATGTTATGGCACTCGTGCTGCCCTCCAACTCTCCTCTAGGTGATGTTGTTTTGTTCAAGCACCATACTGCTCATAAATACACTTAGAAGCATGCTAGAAACTGAAGTGATGAAACCTTACTCCTCCGCACACAATAATAAACTATTAAGTTTGTTACAATGTTTACAATGATAGCTCTCTAATTGATAACCAAGAAGAATCGAAGATCAATTTTCAAAGCTTGAACAAAAAGAACACCTCCTTACCAACTTCACAAAACATCACCTAGAGGAGAGTCAACGGGTATCCAGAGTGCAATAGCATTAGGAGTCAACGAAATCCATCAAAACTTGTTAAACTGCAAGAAGTCATCAAGAAACATACCAGAAAATAATTGGAGGGAAAAAACAAGAAAATTGATAGACTAAAAGAAGGCCCTAACAGAAAGGCAACAAGGCCTATCTTACTGAGATTCTTAGAAATTTGAAGCCGTGACTCAAGCCGTGACTCAAGTATACATAGTATAAGAATAAACATAGAGCAATTTTTTATGCTTGAACAAAAAGCACAGCAACATGATACAACAATTTGACTAGAAGTAATCGACAATAGCTTAGGCATCAGAACTGCATAGGCTAATGATGCAGGGATAGAATAAAATCAGAAAATTGACAATAAAAAGAAGGAAGGTTAAAAGAAAAATACCCTCTCTCAAAGGTTTGCAAAGGAATCCACCCCCAAAACAATCTCTTTCAAGAGACCAACTTTTATTCAATTCATAGACTGATTTACAATGAAAGGAGATGTCCCTTTAAATAGACTAAAATAAGATAACTAATAAAATGCTTCTCTCTACACGTATCCCTATTTTCTCTCTCATGTCGACGGGCTTCTAGATAGCCACGTTTTCCCTCTCATTATTGTTGATAAAGATAAACTCTCTTCTAAATTTACCCTTATCCTAATTATATCCCTCAAACTAACCCAATCGATACAAGATAAATACAATATAAACTCTAAATCGCCCTGCTAATTATCCCTGTACACTCCCTAAACAAAAGAATAATTAAAATAATCCTAATAATTTCTCCTTATTACAATTGCCCTTTCTTTCCCTCTTGGGCTCTGCGCCCACCCTTCTTTGGCCAAGGGGCATGGCTGCATCAGCTAAACAACAACATTGCAATTATATTTTAGTCATTTTAGGGTTATCATAAGATGACGGTTTTTTTTTTTGGTATGCTTCCATGTATGTGCTCTTTACTATTTTAGTCATTTTAGGGTATCGTAGGATGATGGTTCATGTTTTATTTTAGTATACTTGAGTCACATGGCTTCAAATGTCTAAGCTAATATATTCTTATAAGATGATCAACACTCTGTAAAATACGTGTTGCCTTCTGTTAGGGTCTTCTTTTTTTATTTAATTGAGTCTATCAATTCTCCAATTTTCTCCCCCCTATTGTTCTCTAGTATGTTTCTTGTTGATTGCTTACAGTCTAGCTAGTTTTGATTGGTCTTACTCATATTTGTAATGCTCTTTCTTTATGCTTCAGCTTCTGACATGCTTCTTCTATGTGTATTTAGTCATTTTAGGGTATCATAAGATGATGGTTATTATTTTATGTCAGTATACTTGAGTCACGACTTCAAAGGTAGCTAATGTATAATCTTTGTAAGATGATCAAAGATAGCCCTTGTTGCTTGTTAGGGCCTTCTTTTTGTCTATCAATTAACCAGTTTACTCCCTCCAATTATTCTCTGGTATGTTTCTTGATGATTGCTTCTTGCAGTTTAAATAGTTGTGATGGATTTCACTGACTCTCCTCTCAGTGATGTTGTTTTGTGAAGTTGGAAAAGAGGCATTCTTTTTGTTCAAGCTTCGAAAATTGATCTCTGATTCTTCTTGGTTATATCAATTAGAGAGCTATGATTGTAACCATACTTCATATTCTGACAAGCTTCTATGTGTATTTATGCGCTCTTTACCATTTTAGTCATTTTAGGGTATCATATGATGATGGTTATTATTTATGAGCTCTTTACTATATTAGTTATTTTTAGGGTATCATAGGATGATGGTTATTATTTTATTTTAGTATACATGAGTCACGGCTTCAAAGGTCTAAGCTAAGTAATCTATGTAAGACCAACTCTCTATAAGTTAGTCCTTGTTGCCTTTTGTTAAGGCCTTCTTTTTTTTTTAATTGAGTCTATCATTTTTCTAGTATGTTTCTTGATGATTGTAGTTTAACAAGTTTTGATTGGTCTTACTCATTTTTTTAATGCTCCTTTTTTATGCTTCAGCTTCTGACATGCTTCTATGTGTATTGATGCGCTCTTTTACTATTTTAGTCTTTTTAGGGTATCATTTGATGATGGTTATTATTCTCTGTAAGATGATCAACTCTTTGTAAGATAGGCCTTGTTGCCTTCTGTTAACGCCTTCTTTTTATTCTTTCAATTCTCTAGTTTTCTCCCTCCAATTATTCTCTGGTATGTGTCTTGATGATTGCTTGCAATTTTACTAATTTTGATGGATTTCGTTGACTCTTAATCCCTCTGACTAGGTGATGTTGTTTGGTGAAGTTGGTAAAGAGGTGTTCTTTTTGTTCAAGCATCAAAAATTGCATTCTGATTCTTCTTGGTTACAAGCTTTTGGCATGCTCCTATGTGTATTAATGTGAAGTATGGTACTGTAACCTTATTCTTCCGCACACAATAAATAGCAAACTATGAAGTCAGGTTACAATGATAGCTATGTAATCGATAACCAAGAAAAAACTTAGAGCAATTTTTGATGCTCAAACAAAAGAACACCATCATGATGCAGCAATCTAAATAGATGTAATCCACAATAGCTTAAGTATCAGAACTGCATAGGCTAAATAAACAGCAACAATTCTATTTTAGTCATTGTTATGTATCATAGGATGATGGTTATTATTTTTGTTATTCTCCTTTCTTATGCTTCCGTTTTTGGCATGCTTCTATTTTAGTCTATCAATTCTTCAGTTTTCTCCCGCCAATTTGGTTATTATTTTATTTCAATATACTTGAGTCACGGCTTGCAGTTTAACTAGATTTGATGCATTTCGTTGACTCCTAATACTATTGCACTCGGGCTGCCCTCTGATTGATCCCTGATTCTTGTTAGTTATCGATTAGAGAGCTATCATTGTTACCATTGTAACCTGACTTTACAGTTTGCTATTGTGTACGGAGGAATAAGATTTCATCCCCATACTTCAGTTTTTAGCATTCTTCTACATGTATTTATGCGCAGTATGGTGCTTGAACAAAAAGAACACCTCTTTACCGACTTCACAAAACAACATCACCTAGAGGAGAGTCAGAGGGCAGCCCCAGTGCAATAGCATTAAGAGTCAACGAAATCCATCAAAATTAGTTAAACTGCAAACAATCATCAAGAAACATACTAGAGATGAATTGGAGGGAAAAAATAGGAGAATTGATAGACTATAAGAAGACCCTAATAGAAGACAACAAGGCTTATCTTATTGAGATTATATTAGTTAGCTTAGACCTTTGAAGCCCTGACTCAAGTATACATAAAGGTATAACCATCATCTTTTGATACCCTATAATGACTAAAATAGTAAAGAGCGCCTAAATACACATAAAAGCATGTCAAAAACAAACCTTATTAAGTATAGTGATGAAACTTTATTCCTCCCCACATAATAGCAAACTATAAAGTCACGTTACAATGGTTACAATGATAGCTCTCTAATCGATAACCAAAAATAAACATAGTGAAATTTTCGATGCATGAACAAAAAGCACACCAACATGATACAACAATCTAAGTAGAAGTAATCCACGATAGCTTAGGAATCAGAACAACATACACTAAACAACAACATTTCAAGTTTATTTTAGTCATTTTAGGGTATCATAGGATGACGGTTGTTATTTTCGTAATGCTACTTTTTTATGCTTCAGTTTCTGGCATGCTTCTATGTGTATTTATGCGCTCTTTATTATTTTAGTCATTTTAGGATATCATAGAGTGAGGTTAATATTTTATTTTAGTATACTTGAGTCACGACTTCAAAGGTCTAAGCTTAATGTATCCTCTATAAGATGATCAACTCTCTGTAAGATAGGTGTAGCCTTTTGTTAGGGCCTTCTTTTATTATTTAATTGAGCCTATCAACTCTCTAGTTTTCTCCCTCCAATTATTCTCTGGTATGTTTCTTGATGATTGCTTGCAGTTTAACTAGTTTTGATTGGTCTTACTCATATTTGTATTGCTCCTTTTTTGTGCTTCAGTTTCTGACATGCTTCTTCGTCATTTTAGGGTATCATAAGATAATGGTTATTATTTTATTTCAGTATACTTGAGTAACAGCTTCAAAGCACTAAGCTAATGTAAACTCTATACGATTGGCCTTGTTGCCTTCTGTTAAGGCCGCCTTCTTTTATGATTTAATTGAGTCTATCAATTCTCCAGTTTTCTCCCGCCAATTATTCTATGGTATGTTTCTTAATGCTTGCAGTTTAATTAGTTTTGATTGGTGTTACTGATTTGTAATGCTCCTTTTTTATGTTTTAGTTTCTGGCTTGCTTCTATGTGTATTTATGTGCTCTTTACTATTTTAGTCCTTTTAGGGTGTCATAAGATGATGGTTATTATTTTATTTTGAGTATACTTGAGTCGTGGGGCTTCAAAGGCCTTATTGCGTTCTGTTAGAGCCTTCTTTTAGTCAATCAATTCTTCAGTTTCTCCCTCCAAATATTCTCTGGTATGTTTCTTGATGATGGCTTGCAGTTTTACTAGTTTTGATGGATTTTGTTGACTCCTTACCCTCTTACTCTCCTCTCGGTGATGTTGTTTTGTGAAGTTGTTAAAGAGGTATTCTTTTTGTTCAAGCCTCGAAAGTTACACTCTGACTCTTCTTGGTTACAAGCTTCTGGCATGCTTCTATGTGTATTTATGCACAGTATGGTACTGAAACCTTATTCCTCCGCACACAATAATAAACTATAAAGTCAGGTTACAATGGTTACAATGATTGCTCTCTAATCGACAAACAAGAAGAAACTGAGAGAAATTTTTGATGCTAGAATAAAAGAACACCAACATGATACAACAATCTGAATAACAGTATTCCACAATAGCTTAGGCATCAGAACTGCATAGGCTAAATATACAGCAACAATGCAATTCTATTTTAGTCATTTTTGGGTATCATAGGCTGATGGTTATTATTTTTCTGATGCTCCTTTTTATGCTTCCATTTTGTGCATGCCTGTATGCTTATTTATACGCCCTTTTACTATTTTAGTCATTTTAGGGTATCATAGGATGATGGTTATTATTTTATTTCTGTATACATGAGGCACGGCTTCAAAAGTCTAAGCTAATGTAATCTCTGTAAGATAGGCCTTGTTGCCTTCTTTTAGGGCCTTCTTTTATGATTTAATTGAGTCTATCAATTCTCTAGTTTTCTCCCTCTAATTATTCTCTGGTATGTTTCTTGGTGATTGCTTGCAGTTTAACAAGTTTCGATTGGTCTTACTCTGATTTTTAATGTTCCTCTTTTATCATTCAATTTCTGGCATGCGTCTATATGTATTCAACTAGGTATAAGGTAGGCCTAGTTGCCTTCTAATAGGGCCATCTTTTTAGTCTTTCAATTCTCTATGTTTCTCCCTCACATTATTTATTCTCTGGTATGTTTCTTGATAATTTCTTGCATCACTAGTTTTGATAGATTTCATTGACTCCTAATGCTATTGCACTCGGGCTGCCCTCCAACTCTCCTCTAGGTGAAGTTGGTAAAGAGTAAAGAGGTGTTCTTTTTGTTCAAGCATAAAAAATTGCTCTCTGATTCTTCTTGGTTATCGATTAGAGTGTTATCATTGTAACATTGTAACCTGACTTTATTGTTTGGTATTTGTGTGCGGAGGAATAAGGTTTCATCACCATACTTAATTTCATCACCATACTTCATATTTTGGCAAGCTTCTCTGTGTATTTACGTGCACTTTACTATTTTAGTCATTTTAGGGTATCATAGAATGATGGTTATTATTTTAATAATGCTCATTTTTTGTGCATCAATTTTTGGCTTGCTTCTATGTGTATTTGTGTGTTCTTTTCTATTTTAGTCATTTTAGAGTATCATAGGATGATGATTATTATTTTATTTCAGTATACTTGGGTCACGGCTTCTAAGGTCTAAGCTAATGTAATCTCTGTAAGATGATCAACTCCCTATAAGATAGGCCTTGTTGCCTTTTGTTAGGGCCTTCTTTTATGATTTAATTGAGTCTATCAATTCTCTGGTATGTTTCTTGATGATTGCTTGCAGTTTAACAACTTTTGATTGGTCTTTCTCAGATTTGTCATGCTATTTTTTTATGTTTCAGTTTTTGGCATACTTTCTATGTGTATTTATGCGCTCTTTAATATTTTAGTCATTTTAGGGTATCGTAAGATGATGGTTATTATTTTATTTCAGTATACGTGAATCACAACTTCAAAGGTCTAAGCTCATGTAGTATCTCTGTAAGATAAGCCTTGTTGCCTTCTGTTCGGGCCTTATTTTAGTCTATCAATTCTCCAGTTTTCTCCCTCCAATTATTTTCTGGTATATTTGTGGTTATTATTTTATTTCAGTAAACTTGAGTCATGGCTTGCAGTTTAACTAGTTTTGATGCATTTCATTGTTTTGTGAAGTTGGTAAAGAAGTGTTCTTTTTGTTCAAGCACCAACTGCACATAAATACACGTAGAAGAATGCCAAAAACTAAAGTATTGTGATGAAACCTTATTAATTGTGGTGATGAAACATTATTCCTACCCACACAATAGCGAACTATAAAGTCATATTACATTGGTTACAATGATATAGCTCTCTAATCGATAACCAGCAATAGTCAGAGATCAATTTTCAAAGCTTGAATAAAAAAAACACCTCTTTACTAACTTCACAAAACAACATCACCTAGAGGAGAGTTAGAGGGCAACCCGAGTGATAGCATTAGCACTCAATGAAATCCATCAAAACTAGTTAAACGTCAAACAATCATCAAGAAACATACCGTAGAATAATTGGAGGGAGAAAACCGAAGAATTGATAGACTAATAGAAGTTCCTAACAGAAGGCAACAAGGCCTATCTTATTGAGATTGCATTAGCTAGACCTTTGAAGTCGTGACTCAAGTATACATAAATAGTATAACCATCATCTTTTGACACCCTAAAATGACTAAATTAGTAAAGAGCGCCTAAATATGCATGCCAAAAATTGAAGTATGGTGATGAAACCTTATTCCTCCGCTGCACGCAATAGCAAACTATAAAGTCAGGTTACAATAGCAAACACAATACCAAGAATAAACATAGTGCAATTTTCGATGCTTGAACAAAAAGCACACCAACATGATACAACAATCTGAGTAGAAGTAATCCACAATAGCTTAGGCCAGAACTGTATAGGCTAAACAATGCAAGTCTATTTTAGTCATTTTAGGGTATCTATCATAGGATGACCGGTGGTTATTTTTTTATTGCTTCTTTTTTATGCTTCAGTTTTTGGCATGCTTCTATGTCATTTATGTGCTATTTACTATTTTAGTCATTTTAGGGTATCATATGATGATGGTTAATATTTTATTTTACTATACTTGAGTCACGACTTCAAAGGTCTAAGCTAATGATACTCTGTAAGATGATCAACTCTCTGTAAGATAGGTGTTGCCTTCTGTTAGTCTATCAATTCACCAGTTTTCTCCCACCAATTAATTCTCTGGTTTGTTTCTTGATGATTGCTTGCAGCTTAACTAGTTTTGATTGGTCTTACCTCGTTTTTCATACTTCAGTTTCTGACATGCTTCTTAATCATTTTAGGGTATCATAAGTTGATGGTTATTATTTTATTTCAGTATACTTGTGTCACAGCTTCACGGTAATCTAATCTCTGTAAGATTTCAACTCTTTGTAAGATAGGCCTTGTTGCCTTATGTTAGGACCTTATTTTTGTCTATCAATTCTCTAGTTTTCTCCCTCCAATTATTCTCTCGTAGGTTACTTGATTGCATCTTGCAGTTTAACTAGTTTTGATGAATTACGTTGACTCCTAAATCGCACTCAGGCTGCCCTATGACTCTCCTCTCAGTGATGTTGTTTATGAAGTTGGCAAAGAGGTGTTTTTTTTGTTCAAGCTTCAAAAATTGATCTCTGATTTTTGTTGGTTATCAATTAGAGAGATATCATTGTAATTTTATAGGTTGCGATTGTGTGCGAAGGAATAAGGTTTCATCACTATACTGTGCATAAATACACATAGAAGCATGCTTGAAACTGAAGTATGGTGAGGAAATATTGTTAACTATGGTGATGAAACCTTATTCATCTGCACACAATAGCATACTTTAATAATGTCAGGTTACAATGATAGCCCTTTAATCGATAACTAAAAGAGAGAGTAATTTTCGATGCTTGAACAAAAAGAACACTAACATGATACAACATTCTAAATAGAAGTAATCAACAATAGCTTAGTTTTCTTCAGTTTTCTCCCTGCATTTATTCTCTGGTATGTTTCGGGCTGCTCTCTGACTTTCCTTTCTCGGTGATGTTGTTTTGTCAAGTTGGTAAAGAGGTGTTCTTTTTGTTCAAGTATCGAGAATTTATTTATGATTCTTCTTGGTTATTGATTAGAGAGTTGTTATCGTAACCATTGTAACCTAACTCTATAGTTTGATCACCATATTGCGCTTAAATAGAAGCATGCCAGAAACTGAAGTATGGTGATGAAACCTTATTCATTCGCACCAGTAAACTATATAGACATTTTAGAATGGTTACTATGATAGCTCTCTAATCGCTAACAAAGAAGAAACAGAGAGCAATTTTTGATGCTTGAACAAAAGAACATCAACATAATACAGCAATATGAATAGAAGTAATCCACAATAGCTTAGGAATTAGAACGACATAGCCTAAATTCACAACAACAATGCGATTCTATTTTAGTCATTTTAGGATATCATAGGCTGATGGTTATTATTTTTTAAATGCTCTTTTTTATGCTGCAATTTTTGGCATGCTTCTATGTGTATTTATGCGCTCTTTACTATTTTCGTCATTTTAGGGTATCATCATAGGATGATGGTTATTATTTTATTTCAGTATACTTGAGTCACGGTTTCAAAGGTCTAAGCTAATGTAATATCTGTACGATCGGCCATGTTGCCTTTTGTTAGGGCCTCCTTCTTTTATGATTTAATTGAGGCTATCAATTCTTCAGTTTTCTCCTGCCAATTATTCTTTGGTATGTTTGTTGATGATTGCTTGCAGTTTAACTAGTTTTGATTGGTCTTACTTAGATTTGTAATGCTCCTTTTTTATGCTTCAGTTTCTGGCTTGCTCTTTACTATTTTTGTCATTTTAGTGTGTCATAAGATGATAGTTATTATTTTATTTTGATTATACTTGAGTCGTGGCTTCAAAGGCCTTGTTGCCTTCTGTTAGGGCCTTTTTTTAGTTTATCAACTCTTCAGTTTTCTTCCACCAAATATTTTCTGGTATGTTTCTTGATGATTGCTTGCAGTTTTACTAGTTTTGATGGATTTCATTGACTCCTAATCCCACTGACTATCCTCTAGGTGATGCTGTTTTGTGAAGCCAACAAAGTGGCGCTCGTTTTGTTCAAGCATCAAAAATTGCACTTTGATTCTTCTTGATTACAAGCTTTTAGCATGCTTCTCTGTGTATTTATATGCAATATGGTGCTGAAACTTTATTCCTCCGCACACAATAGCAAACTATAATGTTATGTTACAATGGTTACAATGATAGCTCTCTAATCAGTAACCAAGAAGAAACTGAGAGCAACTTTCGATGCTTGAATAAAAGTAATCTACAATAGCTTAAGCATCAAAACTACATAGGCCAAATAAACAGCAATAACGCAAATCTATTTTTTTCATTTTTGGGTATCATAGGCTGAGGGTTATTATTTTTGCAATGCTTCTTTTTTATGCTTCCATTTTTGGCATGTTTCCATTCTTATTTATGCACTCCTTACTATTTCAGTCATTTTTCTCTCATTTTAGGGCATCTACCGTTATTATTTTATTTTTGTATACCTGAGTATCTAATGTAATCTCTGTAAGACAATCAGCTCTCTGTAAGGTAGACCTTATTGCCTTCTTTTACGGCCTTCTTTTATGATTTAATTCTATCATATTCTATTAATTCTCCAGTTTTCTCCCTCAAATTATTCTCTGGAATGTTTCTTGGTGATTGCTTATAGTTTAACTAGTTTTGATTGGTCTTACTCTGATTTGTAATGCTCTTTTTTTATGCTTCAGTTTCTGGCATACATCTATATGTATTTATGCGCTCTTTACTATTTTAGTCAGTTTAGGGTATCATAAGCTTATTATTATTTTGAGTATGCGTTCTTTACTATTTTATTTATGCACTTCTTACTATTTCAGTCATTTTTTTGTCATTTTAGGGTATCTATGGTAAGTATTTTATGAAGTATACTTGAGTATCTATGATTATTATTATATATTTTAAGGTAGCTAATGTATTCTCTGAAAGATGATCAACTCTTTGTAAGATAAGCCTTGTTGCCTTGTTAGAGCCTTCTTTTAGTTTTTCAATTCTCCACTTTTTGCCCCCCAATTATTTTCTGGTATGTTTCGTGATGATTGCTTGTAGTTTCACTATTACACTCGGGTTGCCAGCAGACTCTCCTTTAGGTGATGTTGTTTTTTGAAGTTGGTAAAGAGGTGTTCTTTTTGTTCAAGTATCGAAAATTGCTCTCTGATTATTCTTGGTTATCGTTTATAGTGCTATCATTGTAACCATTATAACCTGGCTTTATTGTTTAGTGTGCAAAGGAATAAAGTGTAATCACCATACTTCATATTCAAGGATGCTTCTATGTGTATTTATGCGCTCTTTACTATTTTAGTCATTTTAGAGTATCATAGGATGATGGTTATTATTTTTGGAATGCTCCTTTTTTATGCTTCAATTTTTCACTTGCTTCTAGGTGTATTTGCGCGCTCTTTACTATTTTAGTCATTTTAGTGTATCATAGAATGATGGTTATTATTTTATTTTAGTATACATGAGTCACAACTTCTAAGTTCTAAGCTAATATAATCTCTTTAAGATAATCAACTCTCTGTATGATAGGCCTTGTTGCCTTCTGTTAGGGCCTTCTTTTATGATTTAATTGAGTCTATCAATTCTCTAGTATGTTTCTTGATGATGCTTGCAGTTTAACAAGTTTTGATTGGTCTTATTCAGGTTTGTAATGCTCTTTTTTTATGTGTATTTATGCGCTCCTTTTTATGCTTCAGTTTTTCGCTTGCTTCTATGTGTATTTGGGCACTCTTTACTATTTTAGTCATTTTAGGGTATCATAGGATGGGTTATTATTTTATTTCGGTATACATGAGTCATAGCTTTTAAGTTCTAAGCTAATGTAATCTCTGTAAGATGATCAACTCTTTGTAAGATAAGCCTTGTTGCCTTCTGTTCGGGCCTTATTTTAGTCTATCAATTCTTCAGTTTTCTCCCTCTAATTATTCTCTGGTATGTTTGTGGTTATTATTTTATTTCAGTATACTTGGGGCACGACTTGCAGTTTAACTAGTTTTAATGCATTTCATTGACTTGTGTTATTGCACTCGAGCTGCCCTCCGACTCTCCTCTAGGTGATGTTGTTTTGTGAAGCTGGTAAAAAGCAGGTGTTCTTTTGTTCAAGCACCATGCTGCGCATGTAATCTTGAGCCACGGCTTCTAATGTCTAAGCTAATGTAATCTCTGTATGATGATAAACTCTCTGTAAGATAGGCCTTATAGCCTTTTGTTAGGGCCTTCTTTTATGATTTAATTGAGTCTATCATTTCTTTGATGTGTTTCTTGATGATCGCTTGCAGTTTAACAAGTTTTGATTGGTCTTACTCAAATTTGTAATGCTCATTTTTTAAGCTTCAATTTCTGGCACACTTTCTATGTGTATTTATGCGCTCTTTAATATTTTAGTCATTTTAAAGTATCATAAGATGATGGTTATTATTTTAATTCATTATACTTGAGTCACGGATTCAAAGGTCTAAGCTAATATAATCTCTGTAAGACGATCAACTCTTTGTAAGATAGGCCTTGTTGCCTTATGTTCAGCCCTTATTTTAGTCTATTAATTCTCTAGTTTTTTCTCTCCAATTATTCTCTGATATGTTTGTGGTTATTATTTTATTTCAGTATACTTGAGTCACGTCTTGCAATTTAACTAGTTTTGATGCATTTGGTTGACTCTTAATGCTATTGCACTCAGGCTGCCCTCGGACTCTCGTCTAGGTGATGTTGTTTTTGAAGTTGGTGTAGAGGTATTATTTCTATTCAAGCACCATACTGCGCATAAATACACATAGAAGCATGCTAAAAACTAAAGTATGTTGATGATAGCTTATTAATTATGGTGATGAAAACTTATTCCTCTGCACACAATTGCAAACTATAAAGTCAAGTTACAATGGTTACATCGATAGCTCTCTAATCGATAACTACGAAGAATGAGAGATCAATTTTCGAAACTTAAAAAAAAAAACACCTCTTTACTAACTTCATAAAGCAACATCTCCAAGAGCTTCACAAGGCAGCCCGACAACATTTGTTAAACTGTAAGCAATCATTAAGAAACATAACTGAGAATAATTGGAGGGAGAAAACTGGAGAATTGATAGACTAAATGAAGGCCCTAACAGAAGGCAACAAGACTTATCTTGCCATGTTAAGGTATCATAGGATCATGATAATTATTTTATTTCAGTATACTTGATTCACTACTTCAAAGGTCTAAGTTAATGTAATCTCTATAAGATGATCAACTCTCTATAATTGCCTTCTTGCTTTACGCTTCAGTTTAACTAGTTTTGAAAGATGTTGTTGACTCCTAATGCTATTGCACTCGGGCTACCTTCTGAATCTCCCCTAGGTTATGTTGTTTTGTGAAGTTGGTAAAGAGGTGTTCTTTTTGTTCAAGCATCGAAAATTGCTCTCAGATGTTGTTTTGTGAAGTTGCTATTGTGTGTGGAGGAATAAGGTTTTATCAGCATATTAATTGCATTGCTGTAGTTTAGCCTCTACAGTTTTGATGCCTAAACTATTGTGGATTATTTCTATTCAAAATTTTGTATCATGTTGGTTTTCTTATTGTTCAAGCGTCAAAAATTTCTCTCTGTTTCTTCTTAGTTATAGATTACAGAGCTATCATTGCAACCATTGTAACCTGACTTTATAGTTAGCTATTGTGTGCGGATAAATAAGGTTTCATCACCATAATAAGGTTTCATCACCATACTTCTATTTCTGGCATGCTTCAATGTGTATTTATGTACTCTTTACTATTTTAGAAATTTTTATAATGCTCAGTTATTTTGCTTTAGTTTTTGGCATGCTTCTTTTATGTGTATTTATGCGCTCTTAACTATTTTAGTCATTTTAGGGTATCAAAGGATGATGGTTATTATTTTATTTCAGTATACTTGAGTCACGGCTTCAAAGGTCTAAGCTAATGTAATCTCTGTAAGATGATCAACTCTCTGTAAGATAGGCCTTGTTGACTTTTGTTAGGGTCTTCTTTTAGTTTATCAATTCTCCAGTTTTCTCACTCTAATTATTATCCTCTTGTATGTTTCTTGATGATTGCTTGCAGTTCGACTAGTTTGGATGGATTTTGTTGACTCCTAATGTAATTGCACTGGCTGTCCTCTAGGTGATGTTATTTTGTGAAGTTGGCAAAGAGGTGTTCTTTTTGTTCAAGCACCGAAAATCGTTGTTTGATTCTTCTTGATATTAGATAGCTATCATCGTAACCATTGTAACCTGACCTTATAATTTGCTATTGTCAGCGGAGGAATAAGGTTTCTTCACCATAGCATTGTTGCTGATGCCTAAGCTGCTGTGGATTACTTCTATTCTTATTCTTGTGTCATGTTGATGTTCTTTGTTTAGGCATCAAAAATTACTCTCTGTATCTTCTTGGTTATTGATTAGAAAGCTATCATTATATAAACGTTTTATAACCATTGTAACCTGACTTTATTCTTTGCTATTTTGTGTGCAGAGGAATAAGGTTTTATCACTATACTTTAGTTTCTGACATGCTTCTATGTGTATATATGCACTCTTTACTATTTTAATCCTTTTAAGGTATCATATGATGATGGTTATTGTTATTTTAATGCTCCTTTTTTGGGTTTTAGTTTCTGGCATGTTTCTATGTGTATTTATGAGCTCTTTTCTATTTTAGTCATTTTCGGGTATCATAAGATGTTCATTATTTTATTTCAGTATACTTGAGTGACGTTTCAAAGGTTTAGGCTAATGTAATCTCTGTAAGATGATCAACTCTTTGTAAGATAGTCCTTGTGGCCTTCTGCTAGGGCTTTCTTTTATGATTTAATTGATTCTATCAAATTCTGCAGTTTTCTCCCTCCAATTATTCTCTAGTTTTCTTTATGATAGTCGCTTGCAATTTAACTAGTTTTGATTGGTCTTACTCGAATTTGTAATGCTCCTTTTTTATGCTTCAATTTCTGGATTGTGTCAATGTGTGTGCTCTTTACAATTTTAGTCATTTTAGGGTATCATAAGATGGATGGTTATTTTTTTATTTCAGTATACTTGAGTCACGGCTTCATTGATCTAAGCTAATGTAATCTCTGTACGATGATTGTTTTCTGTAAGATATGCCTTGTTGCCTTTTGTTACAGCCCTCTTTTAGGCTATCAATTCTCTGGTATGTTTCTTGATGAATTCTTGCTAATGCTATTACACTCGAGCTGCCTTTTGACTCTCCCCTAGGTGATGTTGTTTTGCGAAGTTGATAAAGTGGTGTTCTTTCTGTTCAAGCACCATACTACACATAAATACATATAAAAGCATGTCAGCAAATGAAGTATGCTGATGATAGCTTATTAATTATGGTGATGGAACCTTATTCCTCTGCACACAATTGCAAACTATATAATCAGGTTACATTGATAGCTCTCTAATCAATAACCAAGAAAAATCAGAGATCAATTTTTGAAACTTAAACAAAAAGAACACCTCTTTACTAACTTCATCAAACAACATCACCTAGAGCTTCACAGGGCAGCCCGAGTGCAATAGCATTAGAAGTGAACAAAATCCATCAAAATTTGTTATACTGCAAGCAATCATCAAGACACATAACTGAGAATAATTGGAAGGAGAAAAATGGAGAATTGATAGACTAAATGAAGGCAACAACAAGACCTATCTTACATACATTATCCATGACTCAAGTATACTGAAATAAAACAATAACCATCATCCTATGATACCCTAAATGACTAAAATAGTAAGCAGCGCGCACATGGAAGCCAGCAAAAAATTGAAGCTTAAAAATGGAGGTGTTCTTTTTGTTCAAGCATCGAAATTGCTCTCTGGTTATCGATTAAGGAACTATCATGGTAACCATTGTTACCTGAATTTATAGTTTTCTATTGTGTATGGAGGAATAAGGTTTCATCACCATACTTAGTATGTAGTTTCGATACCTGAGCTATTGTGGGTTACATCTATTCAGATTGTTGTATCATGTTGGTATTCTTTTGTTCAAGCATCGAAAATCTCCCTATGTTTCTTTTAAGGTTATTGATTAGAGAGCTATCATTGTAACCATTGTAACCTGACTTTATAATCTATTATTATGTGCTGAAGAATAAGGTTTCATCACCATACTTTGAAGTATATCATTAGATGATGGTTATTATTTTATTTCAGTTTACTTGAGTCATGACTTTAAAGGTTTAAGCTAATGTAATCTCTGTAAGATAGGCTTTGTTGCCTTCTGTTGCAACCTTCTTTTAGTTTATTAATTCTCCAGTTTTCTCCCTCCAATTTTTCTTTGGCATGTTTCTTGATGATTGCTTGCAGTTTAACTAGTTTTGATGCATTCCGTTGTCTTCTAATGCACACTCGGGCGGCCCTCTGACTCTCCTCAAGGTGATGTTGTTTTGTGAAGTTGGTAAATAAGTGTTCTTTTTGTTCAAGCATAAAAAATTGCTCTCTGATTCTTCATGGTTATCCCATTGTGACTTTATAGTTTTCTTGGTTTCATCACCATTCTTAATGCAGTTCTGATGTTTAAGCTATTGTGGATTACTTCTATTCTTATTGTTGTATCATCTTGGTGTTCTTTTGTTCTGGCAACGAAAATTTCTCTCTGTTTCTATTTGGTTATCGATTAGATAACTCTCATTATAACCTGACTTTATAGTTTACTATTGTATGCATGGGAATATGATTTTCTCACCATACTTAGTAAGGTTTCATCACCATACTTCATTATCTGGCATGCTCTATGTGTATTTATGCGCCCTTCACTATTTTAGTCATTTTAGGGTATCATAAGATGATGGTTATTATTTTATTTCAGTATACTTGAGTCGCAGCTTCAAAGGTCTAATAAGCTAATGTAGTCTCTATTAATCAACTCTGTAAGATGGGCCTTGTTGTTTTTTGTAACTTCTTTTAGCCTATCAATTCCCCAGTTTTCTCCCTCCAATTATTCTTTGGTATGTTTCTTGCGGATTGCTTGCAGTTTAACTAGTTTTGATGGATTTTGTTGACTCTTAAAGCTATTGCACTCGAGCTACCCTCTATCTGACTCTCCTTTAGGTGTTATTGTTTTGCGAAGTTTGTTCAAGCATTGAAAATTGCTCTCTGATTCTTCTTGGTTATCGATTAGAGAGATATCGTTTTAACCATTGTTACCTGACTTTATAGTTTGCTATTGTGTGCGAAGGAGGCTTCATCACCATACTTAAGTAGGCCTTGTTGCCATCTGTTAGGGCCTTCTTTGATAAGTTTCTTGATGATTTCTTGCAGTATCACCTGTTTTGATGGATTTCATTGACTCTTAATGCTATTGCACTCAAGCTGCCCTCTAAGTGATGTTGTTTTGTGAAGTTGGTAAAGAAGTGTTCTTTTTGTTCAAGCATCGAAAATTGCTCTCTTATTTTTCTTCTTGGTTATCGATTACAGAGCTATCATTGTAACCATTGTAACCTGACTTTATAGTTCGCTATTTCGTGCGGAGGAATAAGGTTTCATCACCATACTTAATAAGGTTCCATCACCATACTTCATATTCTGGAATTCTTATTTCTTTATTTATACGCTCTTTACTATTTTAGTAAATTTTAGGGTAACATAGGATGATGTTTATTATTTTTGTAATGCTCTTTTTTTATGCTTCAGATTTTGGCTTGCTTCTCTATGTGTGTATTTATGCGCTCTTTACTATTTTAGTCATTTTAGGGTATCATAGAATGATGATTATTATTTTATTTCAGTATAATTGAGTCACGACTTCAAAGGTGTAAGCTAATGTAACCTCTGTAAGATAGTCCTTGTTGCCTTTTGTTAGGGCCTTCTTATGATTTAATTGAGTCTATCATTTAATTGGGATCAACTCTCGATAAGATAGGCCTTGTTGCCTTTTGTTAGGGCCTTCTTTTAGTCTATCAATTTTCCAGTTTTTTCCCTCCAATTATTCTCTAGTATGATGATTGCTTGCAGTTTAACTACTTTTGATGTATTCCGTTGACTCTTAATGCTATTGCACTCGGGCTACCCTCTGACTCTTCTCTAAGTGATGTTCTTTTGTGAAGTCGGTAGATAGGTGTTTTTTTTGTTTAAGCATAAAAAATTGCTCTCTGATTCTTCTTTTTGTTCAAGCATAAAAAATTAGAGAGCTATCATTGTAACCATTGTGACTCTATGACTTTCTTGGTTTCATCACCATTCTTAATTTAGCCTATGCAGTTCTGATTCCTAAGCTATTGTGGATTACTTCTGTTCAGATTGTTGTATCATGTTGGTGTTTTTTTGTTCAAGCAACGAAAATTGCTCTCTGTTTCTTCTTTGTTATCGATTAGAGTGTTATCATTGCTATTGTTTCTTCTGGCATGGTTATCATTGCTATTGTTTCTTCCTAAGCACAGTATGGTGATGAAACCTTATAGCTCCGCACACAATAATAAACTATAAAGTCAGGATATCATTGGCTTCAAAGGTCTAAGCCAATGATAGCTCCTTAATTGATAATCAAAAAGAAGAATCAAAGACCAATTTTCAATGCCTGAACAGAAAGAACACCTCCGTACCAACTTCACAAAACAACATCACCTAGAGGAGAGTCAGAGGGCAGCCCGAATGCAGTAGAAGTCAACGAAATCCATCAAAACATGTGAAACTGCAACAAACATATCAGAGAATTTTTTGAAGGAGAAGTTTGGAGAATTGATGAACTAAAAGAAAACCCTAACAGAGGCAACAAGGCCTATTTATAGAGAGTTGATCATCTTACAGAGAATGCCCAAAATGAGTTGATTGCCCAAAACAAGTACGAGTTGATTGCCCAAAAGAGGTGAGTCGCCCTGAAATAAAGACTTGATTTATATAAATATACTAGTATCTGAATGACAAGTGACGAACGCCAAAAGTCATGTTAATTGAGGTAAACTTCCCGTTTTCCTCCCTGTGCCCGGAGGGGATAGTCACAATTGACCTGAGCTGAGCGGACGAGAGAGTATAGAGCGGGACAGAGAGGCTAGTTACTAAAGATCGGAGGGGCTAGAAATGAATGGCCCGAGGTTAAAGTTGGCTATTCCAAAGGGTGTTTTTCCGATCTTCAAGCTTTCTCATGGTGCGAAAATGAAACGCCTTAGCTGTGGCTGGAGAAATGCTCTTAGTTGAAGCTTATATATAGTGCGATAGATAAATTGGAACAACAACCTTCGGTTCCATCATTCCACCTTAACTAACTCATAAACTAAGGGCATTTTGATTAGCATGGGCATGGCATGACCTTCTTTCTCATCTAGAGAGTAAATAATAGAATGAATCACCTTTTCGTCCTTGGTCGCACTATCTAGTAAAACTTACCTCGCGTACTTTCACGTAGCGGTCCGTTCGCGACTCTTCCAGAGTCATCAAAGGAGCTATTCCTGCATTTGTTGACTCTCGAAAGTCCTCTCCTATTAATTAAGAACCGGAACTTTCACCCCGTACATCTCGTATGGCCGTCATCAAACGTCCTTATGTCCCATCTCTCACCTATTCGTCTGTCAGAAAACAGGTCAGCTCTGTGATCTTGCTTACCACGGACTAGCCCTCCTATGAATGAATTCTTCCTTCGGGTGATCAAACAGAGGTGGCTTGCTTTTTTTTGCTATCTATTATTCTACTCTGTCGGGTTTAGTAGAATGCTTTCTTTCATGCGGCATTGGCCGGTGGAAAGTATAGATGTTTTTGGCATGGCATTCTTTTTTTCTTTCTTAGCTTTGAACCTAAAGTGTTGAGCCTAGTGGGCTTATATTGGTAGAAATCATTTTCTTCGCTCTCCCATGAGCAAATGAATTGGTGCTTGCCTTTGTCTTCAATCACTTTTGAGCTCATCATAGGATAAATCTCCTTATCATTGGCAATTCCCATCTAAATCAGCATAAAGATATATTCCACCAACGGGCACATCATTAGAGGAGACCAAAGGAAAGAGGATTGAATGGATTGTTTAATGCCTCGACCGAATGAGGCTATGAAATAGATTTTGTTCGTTTAGTCACTCTTAGCTGGTTCCTTAAGTTTCAACCATTGAACATGTGAATCTTATAATATCAAGTATCTATCTTTGGGACGCATCGCCATATGTAAGGCCGGTTGGGCTAATATGAAAGGGAATATAGCTCGTTTCGTCCTTGTGTCCGTTGTCTTGCAGACCCTCACGCATTCCAGCTACAACGTAACCATCCTGAACCTTTCTTTACCCTGCTTTTCTCCTCTATAGCATTGTTGAATACCATGGAACGCAGCTACTATGCAGCAACAACATAACCGTGCCATCAAACATGCAGTTGAATAGAAGCCATTGCTTGA
Organism: Amborella trichopoda; assembly: GCF_000471905.2. The sequence continues at coordinate 1,132,130 of NW_006496517.1, read as the reverse complement.
TGGGAAAACTCCTATTTACCGGGTCTGAAATCGATTTCAACTCGGAGATTGCTTGGTCTTTCTTGCCTTTTTCTACTATGCCTTTCGTCGTGAACTACTAAATCGACTCCTCTTGTTGGCAAAGATAAATCTAGCCTTTTGGCTTTCTCGGGTCCGGGCTAATTCTTTGTCAAGCACCAATTCTTCCTTTAAGGGATCTACTATGGAAAGCATATGAACAAGACCGATACTGATATCAGCATAACATGAAGCCTACCACCCTACCTGAAAGCATTCTCTATCCGAAAGCCAACCATCGACATTGACTCAATGTAAGGGAAGGAGAGTCATTATTCAAGCCATCCTAACATTCGATCCCAGTCAACAAGAGAGAAGAACTTCTGAAGTATGTCTTTTCCTTGATTCCCTTCTACCCCAGCCCGGCTCAACGCCATGAAGCTTCTCCGCGGGTTCCTTCGCCTCTTCTTCTTTTTGTGCCACATTCAAGCAATAGAAAAGTTATTCTTCTTAGCAGTTGAACAAGTGAATGGGATGATTCTTCCCCCAAGGGTGACTTCACTACCTGGATCCTCATCTCTTGAACTTGTTCTGACAGCTAGTTTAATGGCACTGACATCTCATCTAGTCGTCATCGATTCCCTAACTATTTTAGTTATTTTATGCGCTCTTAACTATTTTATTCATTTTAAGGTATCATGGGATGATGGTTAATATTTTATTTTAGTATACTTGAGTCACGGCTTCAAAGGTCTAAGTCAATGTAATCTCTATAAGATAATCAACTCTCTGTAAGATAGGCTTTGTTGACTTCTGTTAGGGCCTTCTTTTAGTTTATCAATTCTCCAGTTTTCTCTCTCCAATTATTATTCTCTGGTATGTTTCTTGATAACTGCTTGTAGTTTAACTAGTTTTGATGGATTTCGTTGACTCTTAATGTTATTACACTCGGGCTGCCCTCTAGGTGATGTTGTTTTGTGAAGTTGGTAAAGAGGTGTTCTTTTTGTTCAAGCAACGAAAATCGTTGTCTAATTCTTCTTGGTTATTGATGAGACAGCTATCATCGTAACCATTGTAATCTGACTTTATAGTTTGATATTGTATGCGGAGGAATAAGGTTTCATCACCAAAGCATTGTTGCTGATGCCTAAGCTGTATTGGATTACTTCTATTTCGATTCTTGTTTCATGTTGATGTTCTTTTGTTCAAGCATCGAAAATTGCTCTCTGTATCTTCTTAAATATCGATTAGAGAGCTATCATTGTAACCATTGTAACCTGACTTTATAGTTTGCTATTGTTTGTGGAGAAATAAGGTCTCATCACTATACTTCAGTTTTTGACATGCTTCTATGTGTATATATGCGCTCTTTACTATGTTAATCCTTTTAGGGTATCATAGGATGATGGTTATTATTTTTTTAATGCTCTTTTTTTATGTTTTAGTTTCTGGCATGTTTCTATGTGTGTTTATGAGCTCTTTTCTATTTTCGTAATTTTCGAGTATCCTAAGATGGTCACTAATTTTATTTCAGTATACTTGAGTCATGTTTCAAAGGTTAAGGCTAATGTAATCATTGTAAGATTATCAACTCGCTATAGGATAGTCCTTGTGGTCTTCTGTTATGGCCTATTTTTATGATGTAATTTGATTCTATCAAATTTTGCAGTTTTCTCTCTTCAATTATTCTCTGGTTTTCTTGATGATAATCGCTTGCAGATTAACTAGTTTTGATTGGCCTTACTCAGATTTGTAATGCTTCTTTTTTATGCTTCAATTTCTGGCTCGCGTCTACGTGTGAGTATGTGCTCTTTACAATTTTAGTCATTTTAGGGTATCATAAGAAGGATGGTTATTATTTTTATTTCAGTATACTTGAGTCACGGCTTCAATGATCTAAGCTAATGTAATCTCTGCAAGATGATTGCTCTCTGTAAGATAGGCCTTGTTGCCTTCAGTTAGGGCCTTCAGGCTATCAAATCTCTAGTATGTTTCTTAATCCTTGCTAATGCGATTGCACTCGAGCTGCCCTCTGACTCTCCACTAGATGATGTTGTTTTGTGAAGTTGGTAAAGAGGTGTTCTCTCTATTTAAGCGCCATACTGGGCATAAACACACATAGAAGCATGCCAGAAACTGAAGTATGGTAATGATAGCTTATTAATTATGGTGATGAAACCTTATTCCTCTGCACAATTGCAAACTATAAAGTTAGGTTACAATGGTTACATTGATAGCTCTCTAATCGATAACCAACAGGAATCAAAGATCAATTTTCGAAACATGAACAAAAGGAACACCACTCACCAACTTCGTAAAACAACATCAGGGCAGCCCAAGTGCAATAGCATTAGAAGTCAAAAAAATCCATCAAAATTTGTTAAACTGCAAGCAATCATCAAGAAACATAATTGAGAATAATTTGAGGGAGAAAACTAGAGAATTGATAGACTAAATGAAGGCCCTAACATGACTAAAATAGCAAGGAGCAAGTATTACATTAGCTTAGACCTTTGAAGCCGTGACTCAAGTATACTGAAATAAAACAAGAACCATCATCTTATGATACCCTAAAATGTCTAAAATAGTAAGGAGCTCGTACATAAAAGAAAGCAAAAAACTGAAGCATAAAAAAGAAAGTGTTCTTTTTATTCAAGCATCGAAAATTGCTCTCTGATTATCTATTAGAGAGCTATCAATGTAACCATTGTAACCTGACTTTATAGTTTGCTATTGTGTGCAGAGGAATAAGGTTTCATCACCATACTTAGTATGCATTATTGCAGGTTATGCAGTTCCGATGCCTAAGCTATTGTGGATTATATCTATTCAGATTGTTATATCATGTTGGTATTCTTTTGTTCAAGCAGCGAAAATTGCACTCTGTTTCTTCTAGGTTATCTATTAGAGAGCTATCATTGTAACCATTGTAACCTAACTTTATAGTTTGTTATTGTGTGCCGATTAATAAGGTTTCATCACCATATTTCATATTCTGGTATTCTTCTATGTGTATTTATGTGCTCCTTATTATTTAAGTCATTTCAGGTTAACATAGGATGATGGTTATTATTTTTGCAATACTTCTTTTTTATGCGCACCTTACTATTTTAGTCATTTTAAGGAAATGTAATCTTTGTGATATCAACTCTCTGTAAGATAGTCCTTGTTACCTTTTGGTATGCCTTCTTTTATGATTTAATTGAGTCTATCAATTATTTGGTATCTATCTTGATGATTGCCTGCAGTTTAACTAGTTTTGATTAGTCGTACTCATACTTGTAATGCTCCTTTTTTATGCTGCAGTTTATGCACTCTTTACTACTTTAATCATTTTAGGGTATCATTAGATGATGGTTATTATTTTATTTAAGTTTACTTGAGTTATGGCTTTAAAGGTCTAAGTTAATGTAATCTCTGTAAGATGATCAAGTAGTAAGATAGGCTTTGTTGCCTTCTGTTACGACCTTCTTTTAGTCTATCAATTCTTCAGTTTTCTCCCTCAAATTTTTCTCTAGCATGTTTCTTGATAATTGCTTGCAGTTTAACTAGTTTTGATGCATTTCGTTGACTCCTAATGCTATTACATTTGGGCTGCCCTCTGACTCTCCTCTAGGTGATGTTGTTTTGTGAAGTTGGTAAAGTGGTGTTCTTTTTGTTCAAGCACCATACTACACATAAATACACATAAAAGCATGTCAGCAACTGAAGTATGGTGATGATAGCTTATTAATTATTGTGATGGAACCTTATTCCTCTACACACAATTGCAAACTACATAGTCTGGTTACAATGGTTACATTGATAGCTCTCAAATCGATAACCGATCAATTTTCGAAACTTAAACAAAAAGAACATCTCTTTACCAACTTCATCAAACAACATCACCTAGAGCTTCACAGGGCAGCCCGAGTGCAATAGCATTAGAAGTCAACAAAATCTATCAAAATTTGTTTTACTACAAGCAATCATCAAGAAACATAAATGTGAATAATTGGAGGGAGAAAACTGTAGAATTGATAGACTAAATGAAGGCCCTAACAGAAGGCAACAAGACGTATCTTACAGAGATTATATTAGCTTAGACCTTTGAAGCCATGACTCAAGTATACTGAAATAAAACAATAATCATCATCTTATAATACTCTAAATGACTAAAATAGTAAGGAGCGCGCTCATAGAAGCAAACCAAAAACTGAAGCATAAAAAAGGTTTTCTTTTTTTTCAAACATCGAAAATTGTTCTCTGATTATCAATTAGAGAGTTATCATTGTAACCTAACTTTATAGTTTGTTATTGTTTGCGGAGGAATGGGGTTTCATCACCATACTTAGTATGCATTGTTGTTGTTTATGCAGTTCTGATGCCTAAGAAATTGTGGATTACATCTATTCAGATTATTGTATCATGTTGGTATTCTTTTGTTCAAGCATCGAAAATTGCTCTTTGTTTCTTTTAGGTTATCTATTAGAGAGCTATCATTGTAACCATTGTAACCTGACTTTATAGTATGTTATTGTGTGCGGAGGAATAAGGTTTCATCACCATACTTCATATTCTGGTATGCTTCTATGTGTATTTATGCGCTCTTTATTATTTTAGTCATTTCAGGGTATCATTAGATGATGGTTATTATTTTATTTCCGTTTACTTGAGTCATGGCTTTAAAGGTCTAAGCTAATGTAATATCTGTAAGATGATCAAGTCGTAAGATAGGCTTTGTTGCCTTTTGTTACAACCTTCTTTTAGTCTATTAATTCTCCAGTTTTCTCCCTCCAATTTTTCTCTTGTATATTTCTTTATGATTGCTTGCAGTTTAACTAGTTTTGATGCATTTCGTTGACTCCTAATGCACACTCAAGCTGCTCTCTGACTCTCCTCAAGGTGATGTTGATTTGTGAAGTTGGTAAAGAGGTGTTCTTTTTGTTCAAGCATCGAAAATTGCTCTCTGATTCTTCTTGGTTATCCCATTGTGACTTTATAGTTTTCTTGGTTACATCACCATTCTTAATGCAGTTCTGATGCTCAAGCTATTGTGGTGCACTTCAGATTGTTGTATCTTAGTGTTCTTTTGTTCTGGCAACGAAAATTTCTCTCTGTTACTTTTTGGTTATCAATTAGAGACCTATCATTATAAACATTATAACCTGACTTTATAGTTTGTTATTATTGTGTGCGGAGGAATAAGGTTTCATAACTACACTTGAGTCACGGCTTTAAGATGGGCCTTGTTGCCTTTTGTAACTTCTTTTATCTATCAATTCTCAAGTTTTCTCCCTCCAATTTTTCTTTGGTATGTTTCTTGTTGATTGCTTGGAGTTTAACTACTTTTGATTGATTTCGTCGACTCTTAAAGCTATTGCACTCGGGCAACCCTCTGTCTGACTCTCCTTTAGGTGATGTTGTTTTGTGAAGTTTGTTCAAGCATTGAAAACTGCTCTCTGATTCTTCTTGGTTATCGATTAGAGAGCGATCGTTGTAACCATTGTTACTTGACTTTATAGTTTGCTATTGTGTGCGAAGGTGGGTTTATCACCATACTTAATAACGCTTCATCTACATTCTTCAGTTTTTGGCATGCTTTTATGTGTATTTATGTGCAATATGGTGATGAAAATTATTCCTCGGCACACAATAGCAAACTATAAACTCAAGTTACAATGGTTAGCTCTCTGATCGATATCCAAGAAGAAATAGAGGGCAATTTTTTATGCTTGAACAAAGAACACCAACAATCTGAATAGAAGAAATCCACATTAACTTAGGCATCATAACTACAGGCTAAACAAACAGCAACAATGCAATTATATTTTAGTCATTTTAGCGTATCATAAAGTGATGGTTATTATTTTTTTAATGCTTCTTTTTTAGGCTTCCATTTTTCTCATGCTTCTATGTTTATTTATGCGGTCTTTACTTTTTAAGTCATTTTAAGGTATCATAGGGTGATGGTTATTATTTTACTTGAGTCACGTCTTCAAATGTCTAAGCTGATGTAATCTCTATAAGATGATCAACTCTTTGTAAGATAGACCTTTGCCTTCTGTTAGGGCTTTCTTTTATGATTTAATTGAATCTATCAATTCTTCAATTTTCTTCCTCCAATTATTCTCTGGTATGTTTCTTGATGATTGCTTGCAATTTAACTAGTTTTGATTGGTCTTACTCAGATTTGTAATGCTCCATTTTTATTCTTCGATTTCTGGAATGCGCCTATGTGTATTTATGTACTCTTTATTATTTTTGTCATTTTAGGGTATCATAAGATGATGTACTCTTTACTATTTTTGTCATTTTAGGGTATCAAAATTTTGTATCATGTTGGTATTTTTTTGCTCAAGCATAAAAAATTGCGCCCTGTTTTTTCTTAGTTATAGATTAGAGAGTTATCATTGTAACTATTGTAACCTAACTTGATAGTTGCTATTGTGTGCGGAGGAATATGGTTTCATCGCCGTAATAAGGTTTCATCACCATACGTCTGTTTCTGACATGCTTCAATGTGTATTTATGTACTCTTTACTATTTTAAACCTTTTTGTAATGCTCATTTTTTTTGCTTCAGTTTCTGGCATGCTTCTATATGTATTTATGCGCTCTTAACTATTTTAATCATTTTAGGGTATCATAGGATGATGGTTATTATTTTATTTCAGTATATTTAAGTCACGTTTCAAAGGTCTAAGCCAATGTAATCTCTATATGATGATCAACTATCTGTAAGATGGGCCTTGTTGACTTCTGTTAGGACCTTCTTTTAGTGTATCAATTCTCCAATATAAGCATGCCAGAAACTGAAGCATAAAAAAGGAGCATTAGACAAATGAGTAAGACCAATCAAAACTAGTTAAACTGCAATCATCAAGAAATATACTAGAGAATAATTTGAGGGAGAAAACTGGAGAATTGATAGACTAAAATAAGGCCCTAACAGAAGGCAACAATGCCTACTTACAGAGAGTTGATCATCTTACAGAGAATACATTGGCTGACTTTTGAAGCCATGACTCAAGTATACTGAAATAAAATAATAACCACCATCTTATGCTACCCTAAAATGACTAAAATAGTAAAGAGCGCATAAATACACATAGAAGCATGCTAGAAACTGAAGGAAAAAAGAGTATTACAAAAATAATAACCATCACATCCTATGAAACCCTAAAATGACTATAATAGTAAAGAGCGCATAAATACACATAGAAGCATGCTAGAAACAAAAGTATGGTGATGAAACCCTATTAATTACAGTGATGAAACCTTATTCCTCCGTACATAATAGAAAACTATAAAGTCAGTTTACAATTGTTACAATGATATCTCTCTAATCGATAACCAAGAAGTAACAGAGAGCAATTTTTGATGCTTGAACAAAAGAACACCAACATGATACAACAATCTGAATAAAAGTAATCCACAATAGCATAGACATCATAACTGCATAGGCTAAAATGACTATTTTAGTCATTTAGGGTATATCATAGGATGATGGTGATTATTTTTGTAATACTCCTTTTTTATGCTTCTGTTTCTGGCATGCTTCCATGTGTATTTATGCGTTCTTTACTATTTTTGTTATTTTATGGCATCATCGGATGATGGTTATAATTTTATTTCAGTATACTCGAGTCACGACTTTAAAGGTCTTAGCTAATGTAATCTCTGTAAGATAATCAACTCTCTATAAGATAGGCCTTGTTGCCCTATGTTAGAATTGAGTCTATCAATTCTCCTGTTTTTTCCCTCCAATTATTCTCTAGTATGTTTCTTGATGATTGCTTGCAGTTTAACTAGTTTTGATTAGTCTTACTCAGATTTGTAATACTTAGTTTCTGGCATGCTTTTATATGTATTTATGCGCTCTTTACTATTTTAGTCATTTTAGGGTATCACCTTTGAAGCCATGACGCATGTATACTAAAATAAAATAATAACCATCATCTTATGATAGTTGATCAACTCTCTGTAATCTCTATACTACCATCGAGTTATGCTAATGTATTCTCTGTAAGATGATCAACTCTCTGTAAGATAGTCCTTGTTGCTTTCTGTTAAGGCCTTCTTTTAGTCAATTCTCCAGTTTTTCCCCTCGAATTATTCTCTGGTACGTTTCTTGATGATTGCTTGCAGTTTAACTAATTTTGATAGATTTAATTGACTCCTAATGTTATTATTGCACTTGGGTCCTCTAGGTGATGTTGTTTTATGAATTTGGTAAAGAGGTATTCTTTTTGTTCAAGCATCGAAAATTGCTCTCTGATGTTGTTTTGTGTAGTTGTTATTAATAAGGTTTCATCACCAGACTTATTTGCATTGTTGTTGTTTACCCTCTACAGTTCTGATGCCTAAGCTATTGTGGAATACTTCTATTCAGATTGTTGTATCATGTTGGTGTTCTTTTATCCAAGCATCATAAATTGCACTTTGTTTCTTCTTGGTTATCGTTGTAACTATTGTAACATGACTTTATAGTTTGCTATTGTTTACGGAGAAGTAAAGTTTCATCACCATAATAAGGTTTCATCATCATAATAAGGTTTCATCACCATACTTTTGTTTCTGGCATGCTTCTATGTGTATTTATGCGCTCTTTACTATTTTAGTCATTTTTGCAATGCGCCTGTTTTTTGCTTCAATTTCTGGCATGCTTTCTATGTGTATTATGCGCTCTTAACTATTTTAGTCATTTTAGTGCATCATAAGATGATGGTTATTATTTTATTTTAGTATACTTGAGTCACGGCTTCGAAGGTCTAAGCCAATGTAATCTCCGTAAGATGATCAACTCTCTATAAGATAGGCCTTGTTGCCTTCTGTTAGGGCCTTCTTTTAGGTTGTTCTCTGGTATGTTTCTTGATGATTGCTTGCAGTTTAATTAGTTTTGATGGATTTCGTTGACTCCTATTGCTTTGCACTCGGACTACCCTTTGACTCTCCTCTAGGTGATGTTGTTTTGTAAAGTTGGTAAAGAGGTGTTCTTTTTGTTCAAGCATCGAAAATTGCTCTCTGATTCTTCTTGATTATCGATTAGACAGCTATCATCGTAACCATTGTAACCTGACTTTACAGTTTGTTATTGTGTGCGGAGGAATAAGTTTTCATCACCATACTTAATTGCATTGTTGCTAATGCATAATATATTGTGGCTTAATTCTATTCCGATTATTGTATCATGTTGGTGTTCTTTTGTTCAAGCATCGAAAGTTGCTCTCAGTTTCTTCTTGTTTATCGATTATAGAGCAATCATTGTAACCATTGTAACCTGACTTTATAGTTTGCTATTGTGTGCGGAGGAATAACGATTCATCACCATAGTTCAGTTTATGACATGTTTCTATGTGTATTTAGACGCTCTTTACTATTTTAATCATTTTAGGGTATTAGAGGATGATGGTTATTATTTTTGTAACGCTCCTTTTTTATGTTTTAGTTTCTAGTATGTTTCTATGTGTATTTCTGTGCTCTTTTCTATTTTACTCATTTTAGGGTATCATAGTATGGTCATTATTTTTTTTCAATATACTTGTATCACGCTTCAAAGGTCTAAGCTAATGTAATCATTGTAAGATGATCAACTCTCTGTAAGATAGGCCTTGTTGCTTTCTGTTAGGGCCTTCTTTTACGATTTAATTGATTCCATCAAATTCTGTAGTTTTCTCTCTCCAATTATATTCTGGTTTTCTTGATGATAATCGCTTGCATTTTAACTTGTTTCAATTGATCTTACTCGGATTTGTATTGCTCCTTTTTTATACTTCAATTTCTGGCATGCTTCTATGTGTATGTATGCACTCTTTACAATTTTAGTCATTTTAGGGAATAAGATGATGGTTATTATTTTATTTCAGTATATGAGTCACAGCTTCAATGATCTATGCTAATGTAATCTCTGTTAGATGATCAACTATTTGTAAGATAGGCCTTGTTGTCTTCTGTTAGAGCCTTCTTTTAGTCCATCAATTCTCCAGTTTTTTTTTTTTTCTTCAGTTTCTGGCATTCTTCTTTGTGTATTTATGCGCTCTTCACTATTTTAGTCATTTTTGGGTATCATAGGATGATGCTTATTATTTTTGTATTTCTCCTTTTTTATGCTTCAGTTTCTTGTATACGTCTTTATTTATTTATGCGCTCTTTACTATTTTAGTCATTTTAGGGTATTTGTGAATGGAGTAATGTCTCCGCTAGAGGTTTGGAAGATGTGATTGTAGCAGTCTTTTGAAGTTCAACTGCATATCCAGGCTTTTGTATCGCTTACATCTGGTATTTATTTGCTTATTGCCAGATCTCGTTCTAGTTACACTCTTATTCATGGCAGCATCTGCCTATCCATTTGTTTGCATCAGTTGCTTCCTCTTGATACGTGCTCTTCTTGAGGTGGAAGGTTATTCTACTTTCTCAAGATCTATTTGAACGGGTGTTGATTTAATTTTATGTGAACACAGTAGAAGTTGCTGGCTTAATGCAATGTTTGATTTGGATGAATAGATTTTCTAGATTTCTTCTGTTCAGTGTTGAATTACTGCATCAGTAATATCCTTTTTAGTGTAACATTGTGAAACATGACGAGTACATGAACTACTATTTTGATTGGATTGTTTCTAGAGTTATGCAAGTTCCGAGTTTATGGTGTGGCCATAGGTATTTTTATTTCTTGTGGTTTTGGAATGCAGTAGATTTCGCAGTTTAATTATTCACCCAAAGAACATTATTTGGGTGTAGTCAATCAAGCTCTTGTTGCACTGGATTTCATCAAAACTCTGAATTTTATATGTGTACATGTAAGAGATCTTCGATGATGGGTGAAAACGCCATGATAAGCTTGGACTGCCTTCTTGATCTATTAGGCATGTTCTCGAGTAAACATAAGCATCATCTTCATCATCAGATAATGTCAATTCAAGATTTATAGAAATTTTTGGCAAAGTTTTACGTTGGTTATCCTGGAGTAGACATATCCTATGGAATCTTCAGCGTCCCAAAGAAGCGCAACTCCAAGCTCTCCACAGTTGGGACTTGGTCGAAGAAGACCAGCCTCTATCCCACGAGAAGAGGAACCTTAGAACCCAACCCCAAATCGGATACCAGCTGCTCCTCTGTGAGGAAGAAATCTTCTGATATCAATGTTTGAGAATTAAAGGTTGAAGCATGATGATCTTAACACTGCCTTCTTCTACAAAACCACCAATTGCCATAGGCCGGACAACACGATCACCCAGATTAAAGTGGGAGACTCCATTTACGACAACCTTCTCAAGTGGAAGGGGCGATCATTGAATTTTTTGGCAACCTCTTCTCTATTCCCTCGGCCCCTAAACCAAGGATGGCAGAGCTCTCCTTCAGGTCCGTTCAACTAGACAAAGTGGCATGGCTTCAACGGTCTTTCATCGAAGACGAGATCTTCAAAGTCATCAACGACCTAGGCCAGGACCAAGCCCCTAGACATAAGGCTTCCCGATAGCACTCTTCAAAACCTTCTGGACATCCATCCTGATATCCTATCCTTCTTCAAGGAATGTCATTCTAGAGGCATTATCCGTAAGGCCTTGAATGCCATTTTCATTGCATTGGTACCTAAGGTAGAGGGCATGGAGGAACTTAAGGACTTCATACCCATTAGCCTCATTTATAGCTCTTATAAAATTCTATCCAAGGTTCTTGCCTCTCGCTTAAGAGAGGTCCTAGACTGGGTCAAGGGGGCCTTTGTCAAGGATAGGCAGATCCTAGATGGAGCCCTAGCGGCTAATGAATGTATACACTCTAGACACCTTACAGAATCCTTGGAATCGTTATCAAAATTGATTGGGAGAAGGCTTACGATCATGTGGACTGGAATCTCCTGGATGCTTAGAATGGGTTTCGATAGACGTTGGAGGACTTGGATTAAAAGGTTGCATCTCCTGACCCTTTTTCTCTATCCTAATCAACAGCACCCCGAGAGGTCTTTTCTCTTCTTCTAGAGGTCTTCGACAAGGGGATCCCCTATCCCCTTTCCTATTCTCCGTGTTGGCAGAGGTTTTCAGCAGGTCCATTGAAAGGATGCACCAACATGGACTGCTGGAAAGGTCAAAAATTGGGAGTCAAAGCCAGGTCATCTCCCACTCCAGTATGCTGACGACACCTTTCTCTTCTGCTGGGCCACCACTCAACAGGTGGACTCCCTCTTACTTCTTCTCAAGTGCTTTGAGTTGGCCACTGGTTTAAGGGTCAATATGGCCAAATCCAAGATGATTGGTGTATCCGTTGATGCCGAAGTGAATAACTTGCCGTCCACCTACCTTGGCCTACCCCTCAGTACTGGACTCCTTAGAAAGCAACAATGGAGTTACATTGCTGGACAAGTTTGAAAGGGAACTGGCTGGTTGGAAAGGCATATTCCTATCATTGGCAGGTAGAGTCACGCTCATCAAGGCCACCCTCTCTAACATCCCAATTTATCAGATGTCCCTCTTCCATATGCTTGCCTCTATAGCAAACTGTCTAGAGCAGCTCATGAAGAATTTATTGTGGTCTGGTCTGGAAGAGCAACAAAAATTTCACCTCATCTCTTGGGAAATAGTGTGGAGGCTTAGGAATTTGCAACCTGAGAACCAATAATTTGGCCCTTTTAGGTAAATGGTGGTGGTGCTTTTTCATCTAGGATAGCCAATTATGGATTGAGGTGCTCCAACACGAGTACCTTTGTCACTAACCTTATACGCTATCTGATCCCACAATCACCTGTAGATCCTCTGGGTCTGGAAATCTATCCTTCTGCTCCCTTGATCTTTTCAAGGCTCACATTTACTTCCACCCCTGGTTGGCCAACAGGGTCAAGTTTTGGCACGATATTTGGCTGGGCAGTTCTCCCCTAAAGGACCTATTGCCTCTTCTTTTCCAAGTGACTCTCAAAACGGAATCCATGGTGTCTGACCTCTTTGTACCCCAGGGTTCTTCTCACTTTTGGAATCCAAACTTCCGCAGGCCAGTAAACAACCATGAAGTTGAAGAATTCCTCCATCCATTTCTATTCTTCACTTATCTTTCTCTCTGCATTTGGAGGGGTTCAACTAATCTGGTCCCCCTCCACTTCGGGTCACTTCTCAGTTTCCTCTTTCTACAACATACTCCATCCCCCCTCCTCTCCCACGTCCCTCTCTCCCCCTATCGTTAGTAAGGCTTGTTTCTTCTTCATTTCCCCCAAAATTCAGGTCTTCTCCTGGATTGCCCTATCTGAAAGATCTCTCACTGTCAACTAGATCCAAAGGAGGAGAGTCCCCATCGCCAACAGATGTGTAATGTGTAGGCCGATGCGGAGACCAATGCCCACAACTTCATCCACTGTGAAGTGGCATTGACCCTCTGAGGAGACATACTCCAACTATTTAACTGGTCATGGGTCACCCTGCGATCTGTTCCCCACCTTTACCCAATATCTCTACCCTGTCCCATGGTTGAAATCAGGTTCCCTCCTGTGGTGTGCCTCCATTGCAGCCACTCTATGGGTTCTTTGGATGGAGTGCAAAAACAGAACCGTTAAGGGAGAGAGGACACCATTGAAGCTCTTAAGGCCTGGATAAAATTGTTGATTATCTTTTGGGCCAATAACAACAACCTTTTCCGACATCTTGCCTGTGCTGATTTTCTTCTTAATTGGCAAACTTTGCTCATTTTAAGCCCTGCTCGCGCACCCCGAACCTGGTCAAGTTGAATTTTGATGGTTGCTCACTCAGGAACCCAGACCCAGCTGGGATTGGTGGCATCTTTAGAGACCATCTCAGTGTCATGCTGACATCCTTCTCCAGATCCATCAGCCACACCAACTCCATCATGGCAGATGCCATCGTGCTCCTCGAAGGGCTATGCATTTTCAACCTCAGTCGGAGCCCGACTCTAATCATAGAAGGGGATGCAAAAAATGTCATCTCCTGGTCCTCTTGCTCTTCCCCTTGCCCTTGGAGGTTGTCTCACATCTTCGACAAGATCTTCCATATTTGTAGGCCTATTATTGTTTCATGGTGACATACGTGGTGCGAGGCAAACTCTACAGCAGATGCCCTGGCTAAAGCAGCAATATCGCAGCACCAAGATGGGGCCCTTGTAGAACAGCAGTAAGTTCCTGGATCACCATTTTTTTGTACCTAAAAGAGATACTGTAAAGCATTTTTTGGACTCTCCTTTGGGGCAAAATTTTATCCAGAGCACCCAACTAGTGGGTTTACCCATTTCTTGTACAATGGATACTTCCTCTTCAACACAAGATAAACAGTTTAAAAAAAGTACATGCGCATGCGTATAATAATGGTTGTCATCACTAGTGGACTGTAGAGATGAGTGGCTTTTCTGCTCAAGTCCACTTTTGTCTGTCATAGTAACAGCAGTTTGTCTTGGATGCCCATTGACGATGATAGGCAGTGGATGGCTGGTTTCTCCATTGATGATGATAGATGATGAAAGGATACTCATGCATCATTTGCATGGCTACACGGTTAGCAATGAGTGCATCCACTTTAGATTCCAAAGTTGGATCATGGGGATGGACTGTGGTTCTGATGATGGGCATCATTTTGATTTGCAATTGTTCATAGTTCACAATGACATAAAAAACTCAAAGTTGCTAGTCCTCTGCAGCTCTTGGGAAGTTTCTGGAATGATCCAAATGGACATATGACAATCGCTCTTTGTGGTGTTTTTTTTTTTGACATCTTAACAGGTAAGAATGGAATCATTGATGTTACATGGTGGCTCTGCCACATTGACCACCCAGGACAAAGGCCAATTACTGATGGCTGCTCGCCCTTTGTTCCCATGTGCTGCCTTCCAAGCAATTCTGCCTCCATTTTGTGGGCATAAAACACTTCAAAACAAACTCAGTGCAGGACTTATAAATAACAAGGGTGAAGGATAAAAAGGCAGGCGAATTATCTTGTAATATTGTTATGAACATGAATTGAAACACACAATCAAGGGAAGAGGCCAATCCCAAAAAACAGTCCTAAGAGCCATCTTGTGCGGCTCCCTCCTTAGCGAGTGTGTCAGCTGCTTTGTTTCCTTCCCTCCAAATATGCCTCCATAAGACCTGCGTATCCCTGCAAAGGTGGTTAATCTCCTAAAAAATATGAGCTAGGACCCAGTGTGGGGGAGAATATTTGGAAGCCCAAGCAATAACGTTCTTGGAGTCTCCTCAATGGTGAGGGACTCGAATGTGAAGGGAGGAAGGAGCTTGGCATCCTCATGTCGCGTGGTTTCCTCTGCCTCCATAGAGTCGGAATAACCTATGAATTTAGAAATGGACGCAATAGTGGATCCTGAGTCATCCCTGAGTATAGCGCCAAGTCCTTTTTCCTTTTACCAACCAAGCAAGTAGGCCAGAAGAGTTGAATGGAGTTCTTCCAAGCTTAGCAATGGCCAATATGCTTGGGTTTGTGAATGTAATTGAGAGCCAAATTTGGACTACTACTTCTGGTTCATTATTTATTTTGTTTCACTTGCGACTTTGTTTTATGTGGTGCTTTGAAAACCTTGGCTCTCTACCTTGGTAACGTTTACAACTTCTTGTTGGCAATACTTTAAGAGCGCATGTACTATGCTCCTGCGAGAGCATACTCTGCATTTACTCCTCCTCCAGGAAGACTTTGGAGGATTTTTTGATTTCAGAATTTGGGAAACACTAAGTATCCTTATTTGATTTATTTCAAAATAAAAACTGTGGATTTTGAGTTCTCTAAACACTTGGACCCCACCCTAAAACAATTGGATGGTCTCTATTCAATCTTGATGCATTTTATTTTCAAGCATATAGTGGAATTTTTTTCTTTTTTTTTCTTGAGGTTAGTCTATAGGTTGAAGACTTTACATCCCCACAATTTGAGGTCCTAAAAATACTCCTAGATTGGGTTTTACCTGATGAAATAAATGCAGAATATGCTCCCACGGGAGCATGGAACCTTTTGGCTGTCTTTAATATGAACAGAGTGAAAATATATGTCATTGATATCAAACATGGAACATTTATTTTGGGGTTTTGCCTTTTATGCATGCGATGCAGCTTTTGTTTTTGTTTTTCTTTTTTAATCTTTTGTATAAGACTAATTATGATTTGTCTTGCCTCCAGAAAATTAATCATGTTTGTCAAACATATCCATGTCATCCTTGGTGAATTGTCTCTAGTGCTCAATGATTTACTTTGATTCTTGATTGTATATGCATTTATTCTTGTCATATTTTCTATTTAAATTTTAATAGATCCTTGTTTCTTCTACATGTTGCGAAAGCTGAAGAACATGGTTCGCTTTGAAGAATATGTGCTTTTTGAACACATGCATGTGTGAAATGCATTGCATGTAAAATTATGTTGGTTCCATTGTGGTCACTTAACATGGAAATACGTTAGTCGAAGCTTGTATGAGATACTGTTTCATTGCCAGAACTTGTTCCTCTGCTGCATCGTAAAACAATAGTAGCATCCAAAAATTACTAGCTTGTATGAGATACTGTTGCATTGCCAGAACTGGTTCTTCCGCTGCATTGTAAAACAATGGTAGCATCCAAAAATTACAATGATTCACTGCTCAAGACCACAACTGTGGGGGAACCCTCGATGGACCTAGTTTTTGATGCACTTCAAAGAAGGTTCTTTGGGTTTTCACCGCAGTCATAAAATGGACAAGGAGAGAAGTCACGTGTTTCAGGCCTCTTAAGGTGTTGTTTCCCACTAGCCAGACTGTGAAACCTTAAATTCCTTTTCCAAATGCCATCTTTTTTCCTCATACGTATACTAAATAACACGATTGTAAACTTTCTACACAACACTAACTTTGGATTTTCTTTTTCAAAATGAACATCTATAGGTTTGGGTCTTACGACTTCTACAAAAAGAAGAAGTTTGTGCAGAGAAAGTGGGACATGTGAAGATGCACGAGTTCGTGAGGAACTATGCTTCACTTCTCTGGCGTTCTGCACTCCTCTCCTCTGATGCCCATGGATAAAGAGATAGAGTACATAAAGCCGTGTACTACAGAAATAGATGGAAATACAAGTAAAATGACACTATTTCCCTGTGACTAACAACATGTTCTTCTCACACTGATGTTCTTTATTCATGAACATCAGTTTGTTGACCAAGATTTGAGAGTGGCTTTGTCTGCGGACAGGTATTTATAAAAAAGATGCATATGTTCATGAGCAAATTTCTTTGGTTAAGTGGCTATTTCCCTAATTGTTTTTGTGCTTCCACGAAAACTGAATTAAAGGAAACCTGGACCGAACTTGGAATATCAAATTGGAGTTGGAGTTGTCATGAGAAATTTGTATCTTTATAACCCATGTAAACAAATAACCTTACTACAGGTAGAAGGCATCTCATAGGGAGAAAATGGGTTTTAAGAGGAATGAGAGATTAGGTTTCTAGAGAAAGAAAATGAGTTTTTAGAGAGATTGAGTTTTTAGAGAGAAAAAATGGGTTTTTAAGTAGAACGAGAGATTGGGTTTTAGAGAGAAAAAGAGATTGGATTTTTTAAAAGAGAAAGAGAGAGATTCGGTTTTAAATAGAGAAAATAGGTTAGGATTAGGTTTTTAGAGATAAAGATATTTGAATTTTTATAGAGAGAATAAGTTTTAAAGAGAGAAAGAGGTTGGATTTTTAGAGAGAAGAGAGATAAGTAGAGATTGGGTTTCTAGAGAAAGAAAATGAGTTTTTAAAGAGAATAAGAGAGATTTGGTTTTTAGAAAGAAAAAGTTTTTAGGGAGAGAGAGAGAGATTAGGTATTAGAGAGAAAAAGAGAGATTGAGCTTTTAGAGAGACAAATAGAGATTGGATTTCTAGAAAGAGAAAATGGGTATGAGATAAGGCGGGAGAAAGAGAGAGATATATGGGGATAGTTTACTAATGGATTACCAAACATAAGAAACTGGTGCACATGAATTCTAGATATGTTGACCGAACATGGGAAAAAAATAAAATTGGAAAGCTATTACACAGTAAACTGTTTACATATGAAAATTGTTTTATAGACAGCATGCATCAAACGAACCTTTAGTCTCTTATGCAAGAAAAAACTAAAAACTTTCTTATCGCACCACATTAAATGTACTATATCGGCTGCCCTTGCTTCATTCAAAAGCCAAAAAGATTATTCCCATTTTATATTTTCATAGTCGTGGGATGGGTTTCCGATGCTGGCAAATGGTACAATTATTTTCTATTGTTGCATGTCGGATCTCCTAAATTAGGGCCTGTTTGGCAAATTAGAATATTCAAATTTTTGAAAATTTAAATAAAAGCATTGCTTGCTTTTCATATATCTGAATTATATATTATCTCGATATTTGTCTTTTTGTGCATGTTTAATTTATCTTCCTGTATTTTAGAAATTTTTAAGATTTAAGATACTTGATTGTTTGGATAATAAAATCACAATAAATTGAATTTTTTTCATTAAGCTCACTTGATTTGTAAAAAACTTGTATTTTTTCTTGCTACTAAAGATAGGCACTTCTCATAAAAAATATGTATAAAAACCAATAATTTATAGAAGCACAAGGTAATAAAGATAAAAAGAGGGAGTTCATGGGTAACATCAAACCTTTATTTTTAGTAAGATATTAAGATTGCACGAGAGGAATAGAAGGAGACCATTTGTTTTTAATTGAAATTTTATTGGCGTTCTATATAAGAAATTTGCTCCATTAAAAAATCAATATTGAGACATAATCCCAAATTAAGCTAATTGTGAAGAAGTTTTTTAAAAAAAAATATCGGGCAGATTTATAAAAACTTGAAAAGATTGAAAATTGACGATCCAATATGCATTACAAGAAGCACTATTTCCAAAACTTGAAATCTAATTTTTTTTTTCATGTCCATGAGGTCGAGATGATCAATTTGAAGATATTTGAGCTTCAAAACACCCTCTTGTACTGAAATGTTTTGGGGCATGCTCTAAAGAAAAAAGAAGTGCAACAGGGTCAAAGCATTCACCCTTTATGGGCCTTCTAGCACTGGCAATCTCTCAGAGCTCGAATAGAGAATCCAATTCTCTTCCTCTTTCAAAAGTCATAACTTTAGTGATTAACAAATTATAAATTTATTGCATAGGGCAATGAGCGGATCATGACTTTACAATATGTGCTTTCAATTCTGCTAAATCCAATGGAGGGTCTTTCTCCACTACAGAACCGACAATTAGGTTTTCCTTCTCAGCTAAATCTAGAGGAGGTCGTGATGGTTTTTCTTCTCTGACAGGGTAGTTGACATTCAGGTAGCCTCCATGGTTGAGAGTGAGCTACTGAGAGAGTTTCTTGGATTGGAAGGAGCCATCCTCTTTCTCAAGGATTTCCTAGTCCTGCAAATCGATCTCATATGTGACAAAAGGGACGCAAGAGAGAGAGGTGTTCAACGAATATTTGTTGCTTTACCACTGTTGCACTTTTTAGAGAGAGAGACGTTATAGAGGGTTGGGGGCTTGAGAGCTGTGGGTTTGAGAGAGAGAGAGAGGAGAGAGATGTGTGGGTTGTAGAGAGAGACGGTATGCGCTTGTGGGTTTCACAGAGAGATGAAAGAGATGGTGTGGGTTTTAGAAAGACAGTATGCTCCAGTGGGTTTTACAAAGATAGAGAGGAGAGAGATGTGTGGATTTAGAGAGAAACAATATGCTCGATTTTGAAAGAGAGAAAAGAGAGGTCATTTCATAAGTTGTTTGGGTCGATTATATATGGTCAAAACGGGTTATTTGGGTCAAAGGGTTAGGCAGATACAAAAAATTGGAATTTTATACTGCAAAAAAAAGTTTTGAAACTTTAGATCTTTTAATAAATAAGTTTCAAAACCGTACAAGAGAAACGAAAATTGTTTTATTAGAAGGTCCAGATAATATATTACAAGCACTATTTTCATGACTTCAATTTAATTTAATTTTTTTTCTTATAGAATGTTGTTATATTTTTTAACATTAGAACATCTTTCTATAGAGTTTTTAGGTGCACCTTAGCTTTCTAGTAAAAGGTTGTTTTCCTTGATAATATGAAATTTATTTTCCCGATGAATTTCTACAATGCTGACTGCTACCTTGTTGCACCACAGCCAATAATGACATTGCTGTATACAAAATTGGGAAGGTAAACTATGAACCCTAAATCTAAAAAAGTCCCGAATAAATAATAATTCAACATAAACAATAAATCTTCCAAGAGTGCTCGATACTCGCAATCACAAGAACTAGGCATGCAATTAATCTCTATAGATGCTGAGCACCCAACGATCACGATCTATTGAAGAGAGGAATGCTTATAACATATCACAATCATCGATATTAAGGGTGATGCATGTTACGGGTGATTATTAATAGTGTATGTGACCATTTTAACAGTAATTTCACAAGTCTTTTAAAGCTCTATATAACGAGCCTTCTTCCCATTATAAAGAAACACAATATATACCATTATCTATACAAAATTCTAGAAAGAATAAAAAACTCATCCATTTCTCTCTACGTCTCTTTTTTTTTTTTCTCTTTAAAATACAAGACTCTTAGGCCTATACAATAGGCTTCTTGTTTGGGTGCATAAAACTAGAAGTGCAACAAATTGCATTTTCTTATGCACACCATTTACAATAGGGTGCGGTTGGTATTGAGCCGATGCCCTAAACAATCAAAGTAAAATGCACCTTCAAATAAGGTCAAAAAATGTAGTTTCAATAATGGAAATCTTTGTGATAGTCTTAAAATATATTTTCATTTTTAATTATAGAATTTAAAACTTAAAAAATAGTGTAAACGGAGGAGATTTATAAAAACTTGAAAAACTTGAAAATTGACAATAAAAAAATGAATTACAGTGTGTACTATTTTAAAAACTTGAAATCTATTTCTTTCCGTATCCATGCATCTTAAGGTCGAGATAATCAATTTGAGAATATTTGAGCTTCAAAACAACCTTTTCTAGTGGAATTTTTGAGACGAGTTCTAATTTGAATCTTTAGAGCATCACACTCGTATAAACTTTTTCCTTTCATGCCCGGGAGTTTGACTAATTTGTTCATATAT
>NW_006496517.1:1095042-1109792 GCF_000471905.2 Amborella trichopoda | reverse complement strand
TGCAACACAATGTGCAAAGTCCAAATACGTAACCATCCATGCTTCACAATCTAGAGGTAGGGTTCTCTAATGGAGCCTAAGATTGTGTTTTTGCGCAGAGAGGTAAGGTGGGGTTTGTGGAAAAAGAGGAAGGGTGCCTGTAAATAGGCTTTGGCCATTTTTCACTCAACGGATTTGGAACACAATGTTATAGGAAAAGTATTTAGTGGCCCCACATTACCACAATGTAGACTTGTTCGCCGAACGACCACTTTAGGTAATTTGAATGACCGTAAACTTCTCAACGCCTTTGATTAGTGGAAAAAATTATATTAAAGGTTGTTATCTTTCTTGTAGAAATAAGTTTGTACATTTTTTATTTTATTTAAATTGGATAGGTGGATTTGACACTTTCTAAAGGACGATCACTTTTTTATTACCAAATATACAGTCATTTATCCAAAATTACAAGCATCACCTCCCCAATCTCATAGGTTTTTTTTTCAAAAGTTGGCAATGCAAGTACCCGATAGGAGTAGGGATAATTTTTTGAGAAAATTACAAAAAAACCCCAAGCTCACACTTTTTATGCAACTTGCTTCTAATCTAACTTTTTCTCTCAACTTTTTCTCTTATTGGTATTAATTGTAGGGACGAGTTTGTGAAGGAGCTTGCTGTTGTTTTGGGATGTAAGTGGGTTTCCATTTATTTATTTAGGGATTTCTATTACTGTGGGGAGGGAACCTATCTCGGTATGAGATATTGTTTTCCATAGTGTCCATGTTAAACTGGACTTGTGAAAACCAAAATATTTATCCTTGAGAGGAAGGGTAACTTTGTTACAGTCTTGCTGGCAAACTTACTAATATACCAGATGTTAGTTATGTAAATGTTGTCTTCTATAGTTAAAAAAATTGAGAAGATGATGAGATATTTTTTGTGGTCCGATGTTGAGAATAAGAAATTTCATCTTCTTCGATGGGATAAAGTATGTACACCCAAAAGCAACTGTAGATTGGGCATTAAAAAGGTGGGGTTACTTAACCAAGCTTTGTTATCCAAATGGTGGTCCCTTAGAGATCATTTATGGTTCCAAATCCTTTCCCACAAATATGGAATGGATAGGCTTGATGTTTGGATTGGGGGTGGGGGTGGAAGCCAGAGCCATTCTAGTATTTGGCGTGATATTTATCTGTGCAAACAACTAATTTTGAGTAATATACGATGGTTGGTTGGTGACAGCAGAAAGATATTATTTTGGAATAAAAAATGGGTTGGGGAGATGCCTCTTAAATGGGCTTTCCTAGACACATTTGATGGAATGGTGCTGCCTAATGCCAATGTTTCAGAAGTGGTTGAATTTATGAGTGAAGGTATGGTATGGAATGTCAATTTCAACTATTATAGGATAAATGTAACAACTCTGTCTAGCTATCTCGCCCTTATGGATATGCTCAATAAGGTTGTTATTCATAAAGAAGTAATGAGGTAGTCTGGGAAATTGAGAATGATGGTCTATTCTCAGTTAAATCACTCTACCGGCTTCTCTTTCATGATCGGGTTAGGAGGTCTCTACCTCAGGTGGCATATTTCTGGAAGTGGCCTATTCCTCATAAAGTTCAGGTATTTCTATGGTTCGCTGCACAATATAAGGTGTTAACTGTGGATAACCTTATCAAGAGAGGTAAGATCCTCCCAAATATATGTCTGATGTGTACTGATGATGGTGAGTCAGGAACCCATTTGTTTTTGCACTATGTGGTGGCAACTAGGATATGGTCGTGGTTTATGGCTCGTGTTGGTGTTTCACTTGTTATGCGCCAATGTGTATTTGGTGTGGCAACTAGCCTTAATCTTCCTCATCTTCCCAAGGCAGGTAAGAGGGTATGGCAGATTAGCTTAGCTGCGATTCTATAGGAAGTTTGGAAAGAGAGGAATAATAGAACCTTTGAAGGGGTCGATTTAGCTTTTGACAGACTTCTCAACACAATTAAGCATTACTATATGGTATTGGTTGTCTATTGTACCTGAGGGCTAGGCCATTGCTGAAATTGATGTATCTCTCAACCTTGATAACTTTTATTGTTTGAATTTTACAAAGTGTCGACCGAGATCAATTTGGACTCTTCCGTCTCTGCGTGGCTTAACTAAAAATCGATGGTGGTTCCTTGGGTAACCCTGGTTTGGCTGGATTTGGTGGGGAGGTTCGGGATTGGAATGTGAATGTTATTTTCTCCTATGCAGGGCCAGCTGGTGATACTACTGCTAATTACGCTGAGCTTTTTGCCCTTTGTAAGAGTTTGAAGATCATCTTGGCTAAAAATCTGGGACCGATTGTGGTTGTTGAAGGTGATTCACATAATGTGATTAGCTGGTACAAGCGAGAGATGAAAATCCCCTAGACGTTGAGATCGCTATGGCTGCAAACCTTGAAGTCATCAGATCACCTCTCAATCTCCTTTGTTCATATTTATCGAGAGGCTAATGATGTGACTGATTCCTTGGCTAAGTGTGATGCTACAGTTTCTTCAATTGTGGTAGCGAATAATGTAATCTTATCTTTATAATTTCCCATTATCAATAAAACTTTGTTAACATTAGTAAAAACAAATAGAATCAAAGAATTTTATTTTATTAATTAATTACCAATCCACAAAAAAATATAAAATATAAAATTACTGAAAACCAAAAAGCAACCACAACACCGACATTTACGTGGGAATCTCTTTGAAAGAAAAAAACCACGTGATAAACAAAATAAAATCCACTAAGAAAAGGTACAACGATTCTTCTCAAGCCGATTGAATGTGGCATAAGGATGTGGGAACAAGAAAAATAAATAAATCCATAGTTATTTATGTGAGATTGGGTTTACAGCTGTATCTAGGCTAGTTCCAACATCAGATCTGCAAAATTCCCTCTAAGCTTAGTAATCATAAAAATAAGTAGGGTTATGTCGAATTCCAATCTAAAGATGAACCAACCTTAGAAGAGAGAGAAATTATCTAAAATGTTTAAAGAGGGAAATATCAAAAAAATTTAGAGAGAGAAACTACCTTCAAATTTTAAGTTTTTGATATATAACATATCTTAAAATTTTAGAGAAAAACTATGTGAAAATAGTTTAGAGAGAAAATCAATAGAAAGTTTTTAAAGAGAGAAATTATCTCAAAGCTTTATTGTTGAGTTCCAAGGTAGAAATAGGAGGGAAGTCGGCATTGCCGGCGGTCTGAGAGGGATAAGGTCCTAGGACCCGATTCGCCTTCGGACCGTAATTTGACGGCACCCATACTCTTCCAACTATTCAATTTATTTGTACCAGAAATCAAGAGGGGCCCACATTTTCGATTATAAACAATTGGTTGCTTCAGAGGCTCGTCTTTCTCTCTTTGAGTTTCCAACAAATTATCTTAATATGCATTTTTCTCTTGGAGTAATTGTAATGAATATTATATTTTCTTGATCTGGATTTGGATCTGGACCTGCCTTGATCTTCCAGTCTCTTTGCACTTTTCTCATTAGATCTCCTCTGACGATTAAACCATCTGCATTTGGTTAAGCATTACCATGTCTCTTCTTCAAATTATTAGAGAGAAGAGTTGGAAATCACATTCTCCATCTCTATGATATCTTTTTCATAAAGCAATGTTGTGACTAGATGATTATACGAATGAGGGAGTTAGAATAATAAAATTACAACCTTATCCTCATCATCCATTTTACCATCAATATTCATAATTCACAATTTTCTATTTCTACAAAACCCCTCAAAAGTTTCCCTCTAATTTTTTGGCTCTTTTCTCTCTCTAAAATAACCCATATAAAGAAAAAGCAAACTCCATATGGAAAGTACATGGAGCCAATCTTAAAACACTAACTTTATATAATCCCATAAAATAGGGATTCAAGGCATATATATCAACATTAAGTTCCCTTCTTTGTAATAGGTCCGTCTAATATTCTGGTTACGCCTAAAATAATTATCATGGAGAACCAACAATCTCACTCCACCAACAGTCATGAATCAATCTGGTGAGGAGTAAAACATTAACACGGTCGACATAATTAGAAGACATTTCTTATTTCATGTCAATTATTCTTTCAAAATAATAATAATAAGGAAAAACAATCAACATATTCAATACCATATACAAAGGATTACTTACTGCAATCTATAAATTTCCAATTAGTCATCCTCATACAATTATTTCAGTATCCATGTTAATTATAGTAAAAGTGCAAATAAGTAAGCTAGGCTATGGTTAATGGTAAAATTTCATGAACAAATATTATTCTTAAATTAACACTTAATATTATCATTGAAAAAAAAAATGCCAATTATTAGATTGAAATTTCACATGCCAAAAAAATAGTTAAACAAGCACATAAACCCACAATCCGCCATCCTTTATTGTTCTACTTTAACGATTAACAAAAGAGATTCAATTTTTTTTCCAAAATACTTGTAATGCATCCCATCAGTAAGGCCCTCTCAAAATGTATAAATATATTTTATTATTAAAGTGATTTTATGACCCAAAGAATAGGCTTTTTGAGCTCCAAAACCCCAATCCTCTATTACTCATATTTTTTTTCCCAACTTAACACACAACCATTACACATTTCTGGGATTTTCTTGATGATTGGACCAACTGTCAATACACTAGAGTTACTGATTCAATGCGAACAAAAATCATGAAAACCACTATTAAAAAATAAATAAATAATATGAATAAAAAAGTATGGGATGTTAAACCTACCTGAATAATAGTCGATAGATTGTCAAATGTCTGCGGTTGTGGAGCTTTTGATGGCTGCTCTGCAGAGAGAGTGAGAGCTCTGGGTAGAGAGAGACAGGATAGAGAGAGAGCGAGAGAGAGCAGAGAAGAAATAATGGGAAGAATGGTCAAACGGTGTTTAGGGGGCACTCCAAAAACCTGTCTGATGATATGAATACCGAACAAGTTAGACTTACCTACTATCCGGTATCAGAAATATCAGAGATCTAACTAACAAAAGAAAGCTGCTATCCGATAGTCGAAATGGCAGACATAGCCAATGCTTTTCCGAAAGAATAGGCCCTCTTGTCTGGTGTTGTTATTGTGGGACAAGAGGGCCACTTAGGTGAAAAACAAAAACCACCCCGAGGGGGTAGTCCTCGTAATTTATGAAAAAAAAGGTAATCAAATGATAAAAAAAAAGCCCTAAATAGTGTTCGTACGTAAATTTCTCTCTCTTATATAACTATTGTATGAAAAGAACGAAAAAAGTTTATTATGCATTATAGTGTCCTCATGACTCATTTTACCTACTATTTTGTAGAATACAAACAAAATAAAATAAGGAAAAAGTTCATATAAGGTTGCAACCTTATACAGTTGAAGTAAGGTGCACCTCAAAAATTCTACAGTGGAACAGCCCTCTAACTGATCATCTCAACCTTGTGATGAATGAACAAGAAGAAAAAAAAGAATTCCAAGTCCAAAAAATAGGGCATCTTGTAATAAGTTATTTAGACTGTCTATTTTCAAAAGTTTCAAGTATTTCTTGATCTGTACCATTTTTGAAATTTTAAATTTTGAAGTCATCATAAAGTTTACTAAGTCGAGATGATATCTCTAGGTAAATTTTATAGGTGCTCCTTACTTCTACAGTATAAGGAGGCAACCTTATACAAACCTCACCCATAAAATAATGGCCTTCTTACTAATCTTTAGCTTGAAGCACACCATATTTCATACGCTCATATCGTCGCAGAGGCACTCCTAGCCTATGCACAGTTGCCGGTCGAGCTCATCGCTTCTCCCGAGCAACCCAAACTTCACCGTGGTGGACTTGTGGGATTTAACCATGGAAAATCCAGACTTGAATGTAGTGGATTGGTAGATTTGACCACGGGAAACTCAGACTTGACCGCGGTGGACTTGTGGATTTGACCCCCTGCAACCCAGACTTGATCACCGTGCATTTGTGGTTGGCTTGCGGAACTCGACTATAAGAATTAATTGCAACGAAAAGTATACCATGGCGTAATGTGCACTATAGAAGTGCAATGAGTGCATCATGCATAACTTCTTGTGACTATTGTAAACTGCACTAATTAATGGCTGTTTAGAAATTGCATAACTACTCAGTGAATAAGTGTTGATACTTGTGTGGCCATGGGGCCTTTAAACGTGCAATATTTCTCTCTCTTATAATTTAATGCTTATCACAAAAAAAGGAGGCTTCTTAGAGAGAGAAAGTGTCGTTACTTAACGACTAGAAAGTAACCACCAATTTTTCAGGATTACACGGCCACATTTTCTCAGATTTCAGGAGAAAGCCAAATGTTGGAGAGCGGTATCGTCCATCCCTCTTCAAGAAGGGTGTCATGGCCATGGAAAGGTACACAGAAATTTAAAAAGTGGGTCCATCTCTGCCCTCAAGTTTTTTCAACATTGGTATTAGAACAAGTTGTTGAAGCATGGTGGGCTCATAACCTATAGGTCCCAATTTTTTTTGGTATTTTATATCTTTTTTTTTTTCTGAGTTTAATTTACAGTAACTTTGATATTGTGCTTTGTCATTCACGTATATCTTGCTGTAATTTTTTTTTCTAACCTTAAATTTAATAGTTTGAATTTATTTTATTTTTTAAAATTTCTCTCTCTTAATTTATTGCTCCTCATTTGCGATTCAGTGTTTGTTTTTACTGGTATTGTTGGTTTTGGAATATTTTCTCTCCATAAATTCTTTTGCCATATTTTCTCTCTCTAGATTGCATTTGGCTTACGTGATCATAGCGTACTCGGATGAGTCCTCTCTTTAATCTTTTGTAGAGAAAAGTTAAAGAGATAAAGATGCTAAAAGAATCATCAAAAGAATAGGAAGAGAGAGAAAATAAGTTTAAGGTTGTTGCAGAAGAGTTATCTTAACTTAGCATATGCCTCAATATTAGGTTCTCTCTCTACGCCTTAATATTAGGCTCTCTCTCTAGAGTAAGAACAAGTTGTGTAGTTATTTTCTCTCAGATCAAGTTGCTGATACAGTACATACTTGAGCCCACAAAAAATAAGGCGAATAATTCTTATCTCTATTTTCTAATAAAATTAATAATAATAATAATAGTAATTTGTAAAGACAGTAAAAATAAAAAAAAAATTCTTCTACTCTATGCAAGGAACCTGAACATCTAAATTTGTGTATTGTTATACTTTTTTTACTAACCATGGACTGCTGAAATTCAGGCGGCTGACATCTTCTTTCTTCTATCTTTTTGTTGTTGAAAATTAATGCATATTTTTTTTTTTTATTGAATCTTATTATGCACATGCCAATTCTATTGAAGTAAAGGCTTACATATCAATTGCATTTTTATTTTTATTTTTATTTTTTGTGACCTATAATTTAGTAATTTTCGACATATTTTATTTCCATAATAATTGTCACTGCATTGCATAATTATCATATGCTTTGGTCTCTTTAAGTTATAAAATTTCATGATCTTGATTTTGTGAATTTTCCCTTCTTCTTTTTTTTTGTGATTATGCAATGCCATGTTTTTTGTTGAAAAGTATCAAATATCATTGTAGACTCTCTATCTTGTACTAAGACATATTCACATATTTATAAAAATTATTCTCATGCAAGATTTGACATAAAAGTAGTTGTTGCCTTACTTTATTAATTTTTTTTTGCGTCACAGCAGTGCGAACATAAACTGTTCGAAAAAAATTTTCTTTGAAGTTGCAGCTCACTGAGAGTCGGCAAACTTATTGATTTAGCTAGCAGACAACCTTTTCTTAAACACAATTAAAATTTTTTTTGAACTTTTAGGTATTATCTAAAAATTTAAAATGGCATCTAGGTTAGTCATGTCAAAATTATCCAAACTTGAAAAACTCAATGGGACCAATTTTTCTATGTGGAAAAGAAAAATTGGATATATTCTTTTTCAAGATAGGATAGGTTATGTCCTAGAAACAGAACCACCAGTTTTAGAGCCTAATGCCAATGGTCAAGCCAGAAGGAGACTTGAAAAATAGCTAGAAGATGACAAAATAGCTAGGACTACTATGTTGAGCTTTATGGAAGATGATTTAATTAAAGCCTTTGAGGATTATACCACAGCTCATAGTATGATAGACGCTCTATCTGAAAAGTATGGGACCACTTCTAAGACCCATGTACAATTTTTGTTAGAAAAATACAATTCTTGCAGAAGGAAAGAAACGGACTCAGTGACCGAGCATGTCAATAAAATGACAGTGCTCGGACAGGACTTTGCTGCAGCTGGGAATCTAGTCCCCGATCGCATGCAAGTGTCCAATGTCCTTAACAGTTTCCCGCCATCTTGAGAGTCTGTTGTAATTGCATTGAACGATTCTACACGAGGGATAACCATATTAAATATTCTCATGCATCTTCATATTGAAGCTGAGAGAAGAATGATGAAGAAGTCAAATAAGCTCCACTTTGAGCAAAGTTCATCTTCTCAAATCCTCAATAAACCTTTCAATTATCAACAAATACTAGGTATAAGGGAATGAGGAGAAAATTTTAAAATCAAAAGAATAACGTTGAGAAGACTTGTTTTTATTGTAAGGAAATTGGGCACATTAAATTTAATTGTCCTAAACTGAAAAATAAAATTAAGAACCAAAATAACAACCTTGTTCGAAATAATCAAAATAAAAGAAAAGACTTGATCTGCGTAGTCCTAGAATCAATAGTGGTCGATCATGAACTGAGAAATTGGTGGGTCGACTCAGCCTCCACTCGACATGTCTCGAGGACCAAGGATGGATTCCAATAATTGAAAGAGATTGCAGTCGATAACCAGCGGATTTATATGGGAAATGAAACCTACTGCGATATACTAGATGTTGGTACTTTTAAGCTGTGTTTACCAAGAGGAACAAATCTCACATTGACTGATACATTGTATGCGCCCAATATGAGGCGCAATTTGATTTCTGTCCCAAGGCTAGACGACAAGGGTTATGAAATAAGGTTCAGGTCTAGTCGGGTTACCATTGGGAAGTATTCTAGAACTTTGGTGTACGGTACTAAAGTTGACAATTTGTATCGACTGAATATTAATGAAAGTTTATCATTTTCTGGTTATATTGATGCTTCTTTTGATACTTTTATGTGTATAGAGGATCCATATTTATGGCACTTAAGATTATGACATATAAATAACGACAAAATGAATCAAATGGTTAAAAGATGCTCGCTCCCCAATTTAGAAGAAATTGTGTTCAAAACATGCGAGCCATGTATTTCTGGTAAATTAACTAAGAAGCATTTCCCCAAAGGGAAAAGGTCTAGTAAACTACTTAGTATTATTCACTCTGATATATGTAGCCCATTAAATATGAAAACACATAGAGGCATGACATATTTCATAACATTTATAGACGATTATTCACGTTATGGATATGTATACCTAATGAGTAAGAAATCAGATGCATTAGAAACATTTAAAGAATATAAAACTGAGGTAGAAAATCAGTTAGGTAGACATATTAAAATTCTTCAAACAGATAGGGGAGGTGAATATTGTTTCGCCTTATTTTCTGAATTTTGTAAAGAGCATGGTATAATTCACCAAACAACTATGCCATATACACCACAACAAAATAGTATAGCTGAAAGGAAAAATAAAACTCTAATGAACATAGTTAGGTCCATGATGAGCCATTCAAATTTATCACCTCATTTTTGAGGTGAGGCTCTCAACACTGTAATATATATCATTAATCGTATTCCAGCTAAATCTATAGACTTGACCCCATATGAATTATGGACAGGTAGGAAACCTGACCTTACTATCTTGAAAGTTTGGGGTTCTTGGGTACATGTGCTTATACCACTCCAAAATAGAGATAAATTACAAAGTAAAACTATAAAATGTTATTTTATAGGCTATTCAGAAAATTCTAAAGGGTATATAGATTTTATAACCATGATACTAGATCATTAGTAGAGAGTCGTGATGCTCATTTATTAAAAAATATAGATGATGAAAATATTTTAAATAAGCCTATTAACTTATATGAAATTGATAATGATGAGGGTCTGGAAGACCCTGTTTCTAAGACTCCCTCTATATTTGGTGATAATGATTCAATTGAATCAAGTATACCAGATAGGCCTAAAAGTACTAGAGCCCCACCTACAACTTTAGAAGAATTTTATGTACTTATGAATGAAGATAATTACTCTTCAATGAGTAAGGATACAATAGATGAACCTCATAGCTACAGTGAAGCTATTAGCTCACTTGACTTAGCTGAGTGGACTCAAGCCATGGATGATGAACTTGATTCTATTAAAAAAAATCAAATCTGGGAGTTGGTTGACCTCCCTAAAGAGAGAAAAGCCATCGGCTGCAAATGGGTCCTTGTTTGTGAAGGGATGATGGCACCTGGGCAAGAATTAATCCTGCGACGTCCAGCACACAAAGCAACGCTCTAACCACCACGTCAAATGTTAAGTTGTGATACAAAGAGGTCACTCAATAATTATATCCTATTTCTTTTTGAGCTATTACCTTGGCGCAATTGTCCCACATCGAACCCACAGAACAAATTTGGTGAGGATAAATAGTCTTCTGCTACCAAAGCTAGTCGCGCACAAAACGCACATAGCAGTGTGGGTTTGTGATGAAGCACGTGTTTTTGACAATGAGTGCCCATTATAACTCGAAAATTTACAAAAATGAGTGCCCATTGTAACTCAAAAATTTATAAAAATGCCCCTTGTGACTCATGACACCATGCACGTGCACATAACCAGGCGAGTCATGACGTCAATCGGGCGAGTCATGGCGTCATCTAGTGATTCACTGTACAGAATCGCCGATTCTTCTCTAGAATCAGGTGATTCCCGGTTTTACAAAAGAATCGACACGAGATGACTGATTCCCGGTTCGAATAGGCCGATTCCGTGCCGACTCGGTGATTTTTAAACCACTGGCTAATAGGTTAGACCATTGTATATATGTCTGGAATATTGGGAGCAATTTTGTTATATTGTCATTATATGTGGATGATATTTTGATAGTCGGTAATGATATTGACATGATTAACCATACCAAATCATAGCTAAGTTCCCATTTTGAGATGAAAGATATGGGAGAAGCCTCATATGTATTGGGCATTAAGACAACAAGAGATAGAAATTCAAGACTTCTATGTTTATCTCAAGAAAATTATTTAGAAAGTATTTTAAAGAGATTTAAGATGAAAAATTGTAAGCCTATAGATACACCTGTTTGTAAAGGCTTAAAATTATCAAAGAAAATGTGTCAATTAAATGATAGTGACAAAGCTGAAATGAAAAGAATTCCATATGTTTAAGCTGTAGGATGCATAAATTATGCCATATTGTGTACAAGACCTGATTTGAGTCATGCATATGGTATTATAAGTAGATTTCAGAGTAATCCTGGGATGGCTCATTGGCAAGCTGTAAAAAGGATACTCATATATATTCAGAAAACTAAAAATTACAAGTTGCGCTTCCAAGCTGATAACTTAGATCTTACTGGGTACTCTGATACAGATTTTACAGGAGTCCCAGATGATAGAAAATCAACCTCAGGAATTGTATTCCTCTTTGGTGGTGGATGTGTTTCTTGGTTTAGTAAGAAACAAGGTTGTGTAGCTCGGTATACTATGGAATCCGAGTATATTGCTTGTAGCATTGCTACAACTTATACCGTTTAGATTAAAACGCTTCATAAATGATTTGAAGCTAGATATAGCCGACGGACATGTTAAAAAAAAAATTTGTGATAATCATGTTGCTATTTCATCAATTAGAAATGGAGCTTATAGTTCCAAAGGTAAGCACATTGAAATTGATTATCATTATATTTATATTATTGGAAAGAATGAAATAATTGTAAGTTATTTGCTATCTTCAGATATGATTGCTGACCCTTTAACAAAGGGATTGAGTGCAGAAATATTATCAAAGCATATAGTTTTGATGGGACTTAAAAATATTTAAGTCAAGAACTCCCAAATGGGGTATGTTTTTGATGTCTTGGTCATGAGAGAAAAAACTCCATTAGCGTGAAAAACCATGACATAACTTTGGATATTTTTTGTTATGAGATATATAACCGCATTTGCGTGAAAGCCTCATGACAAAAATATGCACATAAATGTTAAATTCATTAAGTGGTAAAGAATTTATGATATTTCAATATATCTGGCCCTCATGGCTAAGTGCGAGATGTTGGTACGTGTGTGTGGCCATAGGGCCTTTAAACGTATAATATTTCTCTCTCTTATAATTTAATGATTATCACTAAAAAAACGAGGCTTCTTAGAGAGAGAAAGTGTTGCTATTTAATGGTTAGAAAGTAACCACCCACTTCTCAGGATTACAGGGCCATATTTTCTCAAAGATTTCAAGAGGAAACCGAATGTTGGAGAACGGCCTCATCCATCCCTCTTTAAGAAGGATTTCATGGCCATGGAGAGGTACACATAAATTTACAGAGTTCCTGACTGCCATTGATGCATTAACAGTCTAAAGACACTGTCATTAATCCTAGGAGTGGGTCCATCTCTTCCCTCAGGTTTTTTCAACGATAACAACTAAGAGTCACACATATTCAAATGAAAAGACACTTGCCACTCTAGACATAGATGTTTGTTTTTCTCACTTTGTTTTTCTTCTCATCTCTCTCTCTCACACTTTTCTACTCATTTTCTCGCTCTAAAATCATGCTAGTCATTTTTTCGCTCTAAAATCATGCCAAGCAACTCTGGTGTTTTGTATACTCGGTTTTTTTACCGAAATAGTTGGTGAAATTTTTTTCTACCCTTCTGTTTTCAAGTATCCCGAGGATTGTTGTGCCGCAGTCTACCTTTGTTTACACTAATTTTTATTAGTAAAAAGTCAAAATACAATCTTGAGAGAACAACTTTAGCATGGCTAAAAATAGGAAGGTCTTCACATCCTTCTCTTTATTTTCTCAAATTCTCCTTAACCAAAAAATGACGCCCCCGTTTCATCTCTATCTAGGAACCAGAATGTTATTTGAGGATTTTTAGAGTATTCAGTTTAGATAAGTGGAGGATCAAAGTACCTTATCATAATGCTTTAAACGACAACCACTATAACCTATAAGATACAATCTTCTTAGCTACTCAACTCTACATGCAAATTGTGATCAAAGAAATCTTCCACAAGCTAAGTCTTTCGACCTTTTCTTGCTATAATTTTTAATCTCCAAGTGAAACTCTGAAACTCAGAGACTGATATAATTAATTTGGAAAAAACTTTGCTGCGAGATGGTCTTCACGGCGAGCTTTGTCGGAGGCGATAAGCTTATTGTAAGGAGGAAAGCTCTCCTTGAGCAGATCAATGCTTGTGAACTCTTCAAACTAAGAACGTAAGAGTGGCAATGTTTCAGAATCTATGAATTTTGTGCCAACTATTTCCCCAAGCACTTCTGACCAGATGCTTAGACTACTAGCGGCAATGTCAACAAAACCGATTACTTCTCCACTAAAGAACCTCCCCTTAAGGCCCCCTTCCAGGGTTTTAAGAGCTTCTTTAATCTCCGTCATGGCCTTTTCTTGTTCCACGCCTTCTGTTGAGAGAACCGTCTTCATTGGTGCCATACACTGTTTGAAGGGAACAAATAAAAATTGTGAGCCACTGATCAAGTTATCATGGGCAAGTATGGCTATCTTTGAAGAAAAACAAAATGGAAATCAGGTTATATGCCAAGGTTCAAGATAAATGTTCACATGCTAACATCAACTATTTTACAAACTAACTTCTTCTCCTCATTAATGCTCATTATGACATGAAAAATAAAAGAGACCATAATATAAGACTTCACCATTGATGCATTAACAGTCTATTGGGAAATTGCAGAGTTTGGAGCATGTCAAAAAGTTTGAAAATTTCTTTTGGACCTCGAGGCAAAAATATATACCCAACTATTCAATTTCACAGGGTAACGATTAGGGTAATTGTGAGCTCCTTGTCCCAAAATAATAATAATTACAACAGTTATTATGTATATACTTTTCCTCTTAAAAAAAATTGCAGGGCAAATGGCCCAAATTGTTAACTTTACCTTCTCATCGATGAATTTGGACCAGAATCAAGCAACGGCTATGTCATGGTCATGTGGCATGAGAGGATTTTCAGGCCATGTTTCATCTATAAATTCTAAGATCACACTTGATTCTGAAACCGGATTATTGCCATGAATGAGCACAGGGACCAACTTGTGCACAAGGTTGGATTCTAAAAGAAGGGGGCTCTTATTCTTGAGGTCGACTTCTATGCATTCGTACTCAATTCCATTGAGTTTGACGGCGAGACGAACTCTGTAAACAAATGGGCTTCTCCATGTTCCCAACAACCTCACTTTGTGCTCCTTTGCCATTGCTAAGTAGTGGTGTTCATGTTCTCCATTCTTTGCTCCATTTTATGCCTGGAAACCCTAAAATTTGTGTCTTGCCAAATTATCAAGTCTGAAAATTTGTGGTATTGAAGTGGCTTCAATTTTAACAACCCATGGTCAAACGCTGTGGGTTGGTCCCTTGGAAAGTTTGAGCCCGGTAGCATTTATGTCCTCGACACTCAAAAATTGACACCCTCTCTCTCTCTCTCTCTCTCTCTACTACTACTACTCTTCTCTCTCTCTACTAGTACTCGTCGTCGTACTACTTACGTACGTACGTAGTAGTATAATAGTACGTAACGTAGTAGTACTACTAGTCGTCGTCGTACCTTACTTACCGTTA
>NW_006496517.1:1055696-1084312 GCF_000471905.2 Amborella trichopoda | reverse complement strand
CTACAATGCTGTGTGCTCCCTTTCTACACCATATTCAATAGGGAGATTGGTTTATTATACAAAATATGGAAGATTAAATATGCAATCCTTAAAATCTAGAAAAATCCATAAAAATAAGGGAAAAGTTTATACAAAGTTACAACCTTAAAAAATAGAATCGCAGATGCACCTCCAAAATATATCGCAAATGTTGTTTTAATGTTGACAAAACACTCTAGTCGATCATCTCGACATCGAAATGTATTAATGTGAAAAAAAAAAGTTTTTCAGTCCTGAAAATAGTGCATCTTGCAACAGTTATCTAGACCGTCCATTTTCAAGGTTTTCATATATTTATAGATCTACTTGATTTTAACCATTTTTTAAATTTAAAATTTTCTAATTAGGTATGAAAATATATTTTAAAATAATACTAAAAAAATTTTACAATAAAATTACATAACGATAAATTTTAAAGATCACCTTAATTAGATTGTTTATGGTTGAAACCTTATAGAAACCGCACCCTAAAAATAATAACTTCAACATAAACCATAAATTTTCCCAAATGCTCGATACGCGCAATCACAAAACTTGAGAAGCAATTAATCTGTACGAGGGGGATTTAATATCTTTGCAGTCCTTTGAAACTGTCGAGATGTTAGAGAGGACGCATAGTGGCACTACTAAAAGACGGCCCATAAATAAGGAGCGGATACATTATGCCCCCTCACAAGCATATTATAAGTTTACTCCCTCGGGCAATACACTTATGATTTTTTATTTTTCTTTTGAAATTTTGCGATCAATGTAATTATAATTAAATTATTATTTAAGATAAATAAATAAATTTTAAGTTTTTGAACATCTAGATCATTTCCTCCAAAAATTAAATGTTTCCAATACAATCTTGGGATACTATTTTTTTGGTACATAGATGAAGATAATTTTTTTTTTTCCTTTAAGGTTGATTTTTAGATTCTATAGACCACATCCCAAAAATTTGGGATCTAAATGATATTCCTAATGTAAGTTTTGACTGAAGGAGTATATAGATAGTATACTCCTTACAAAAGCAGTAAATCTTTTTGGTAAAATAAACATTACTACCAATCTTCTTTTCAAATTCTTGGGCCAACTCGAGCAATACTATAAGCAAAAACAAAACAAAAAGGAATTCTTACTCTTGTAGGAGTATACTATCCATTTACTCCCTCAAACAAAATTTATACTGTGAATTTCGTTGAGATCCCAAATTTTGGGGATATGATATCTAGAACCGAAAACCAAGCTCAAAGGAAAAAGAAAAAAAAAAATATTTCTCACTCTCTAAGCGCCTAAACAATGGCATACTAAGTTTGTGCTGGAGCCATCCAGTTTTTGGAGGGAATGATCTAGATGATCAAGAATTTATCATCTAGTATAATTAGATGGATCCCAAATTTTCAGATCACAAAAAAAATCTCCCAATTAAGTGTTTTGGCAGAGAGAGTAAACATATAGTACGCTCTTTAGGGAGCATGACGCATGCTCTCAAAATAAAAAAGAAAGAAGCCTAGATATTACGCATGCGAAAAGATAAAGGTTGACGTCAAAGACCATAGGAAAGAGGCGGTAAAAGCGCAGGTGCTCGAGTTATGAATTTTTAAGGATCATTTAAAAAAGAAAAAGAAAAAAGAGGAAGCACAAATAGAAGTTCGAGGCCCTCAAAATTTCTATAAAAAGGGCGCAAAGTAGTATTGCAAACTCACATAAAATGGCGTCCGAAGAGCAAATAATGAGGTTGTTGGGAATTGAGTATGAATTCATAGAAGAAGACCTAAAAAATAAGACTGCTCCTCTTGGAGACCAACCCTGTGCACAAGATGGTTCCTGTGCTCATTCATGGTGGAAAACCCATTTGTGAATCGGTGGTAATATTAGAATACATAGAGGAAACCTGTTCAAAAAATCCCATTCTGTCCAAGGATCCGTACGAGAGGGCTCAAGCTCGATTCTGGTCAAAGTTCATCGATGAGAAGGTAATATTTGAAATTTGTTGTTGTGCGATATATTGAAGGTCTTAAGACTCTTAAATCTAGATAAACAAGTTTCTAGATTGAATTTGTGGATTAGAATCGTACCAAGTATTTTCTGTTATTGAGTAGGTCTCACCCATGAGGTTGATGTTACATCTTATCAATAAAAATGAAAAAGTGAAAGAAAGAAGGATAGATGGATCTTAGGTTTTATGAAGGGCTGCTTTTCACTTTCTGTTTATAATATATTTAGTTTTGGGCTATGCATGTTTGCAACCTCTTTAAAGACAGCTTAAATTGTAATGCCATCTTGTTTTATCATTTTATTCTAAATCGACTTTTGGAAATTATTTATTTGTGTGGATCTTGATTATTTTTAAACCATTATAAGAGTGAATGTTTGGTAATATGTGCTCTATTTTTTACGATTCATTGTAATTCTTTGCGGATCATTGATCTGCACTATTTTTTTAGCATGTACCGAAAGTTGCAATGCATCCGAAACAATTTTGGACTTTTTCATATTCTAAATCCATATGCAAGATGGAATTTTTCCTCTCATAGGTACGTACCTCGTGTTTTTGAAAGATTCAGGACCCTAAAGACATACCAAATAATTGTGAATTCATTTCCATGCTCCAACAAAATGACAATGTCATCCTGGAAACCAAGGGAAAACTGTTTAGTGCCCCCATATTTGGATGACCATAAAATTCTCAATTTCTTTGATTAATGGAAAAAGTATATAAAATGCAACATATTTATTTATTTTGTAGAAATGAGGTTGGAGTAATCTGCACTATTTATTTTATTTTATTTTATTTGGATTGGATGTATAGATTTGACACTAACTTAAAGGGCGACACTTCTTGACCACCAAACCAATCCACCCTCCTAGATTAACTCTGCGGATCCATTTGATACTCCTTGTCTTGTCCTTTTCTCCGAACAGGTTTTGCTTTACCTGCTGGACTGCCTATAGCAAACAAGGGGCGCAACAGGCGAAGGCCCTCAGAGGAATTTCAAGAGGGCCTGAAAACCCTACAAGGAGGGCTCAAGGGGAAGTTTTTCGGTGGAGAAAATATTGGATTTTTAGACATAGTTGCAAATTTTCTAGGCGTGTGGATGGGAGCTCTAGGGGAAGCTGCAAATATAGAGCATTATGATGCTGAGAAGACCCCACTTATTCATTCTTGGATTGAACATATGAGTAGCATTCAGATTGTGAAGGATAGCCTTCCTTCTCGTGATATGCTTTTTGCCTTATTCAAAGGCTACCATGAGACCTTAACTTTTCTTGTGTTTGAATAATGTAGGCCCTTGGCTGCATTTTCTTAAGCTTTTTTTTATGATAGTAAATCGTGGTGCACTCTTGAGTTGTTTCTTTCATATGCACATTTATTATTGAGGGAGCACAAATGAATAAACAGGAGCTTGACTCCAAATTTATTTCTCAAACCCTTATCTTAATTTTTTACTCTTCTCTCTCTTTCTCTCCCTCACTCTCTATCTCAACTACAGATCTTACTACTTTCTTTCTCACCCCAGAATCTTACTCTCTCCTCACGCTCTATATCTCGAACAAAAGTCAGTGGCACCACTCTCTCTCTCTATGTCTCTTTACATAAACAATCTTTCTACCTTCTTTCTCTACACAAAACAAATTCTAGTCCCCCCTCTCCCTCCCTCTGTTCATAGAAATCCAAAGTTATGATCATAATTAGTATCTTAAATTCCACTAACCCACATTGAGAATCGATGGGGATGGATTGGTTCCTAGTCGAAATAGGGAGTTGATTCGATTTGGACGAACTCACGCCCAATTCCGTCAGATAAATGGGTGAGTTGTTAGGGAACTGGGCGAGGCAGATTGTCTGCGTGGCTAGTCCTCACCCATTTTATATTTTTATTATATCTATATTTTATTTTCAAAATTAAAATTCTTAATTGGTCTGTTTGGGGTCTGATTCTCACACTAGTGGATTTGATATATTCTCACATCTAGATCACTAATTTATTGATCTTTGTATTCTTTTTCATTTTAATATTTTCAAGAGTCAAATTATTGTTTAAATTTTATTGGGGCCCTATTTTGACATCAGATAATTGGACCGCTTCTTCAATCTGGATCACCAATTCGTCTGGATTTTGGGAATGTTGGTTTGCCTAGGCAATCTACTTTTTGAAACACTAATTATAATGACAATGGACCCAATTGTAAAAATAATCATTACTAAGGTCTTGGCTAAGACTAGGAAAGAACGAATGAGTAAATAAATAAATAATACAAAATCACTTAAAGCAAGAGATCACTCAAATCAAACATGGCGAGTCGACTCAAGGAAATACATATTAATCAAGAAAACTTATAACAGTTATGGTAAAGGTTTAAAGATTCTGCTCGAGTTGGTGAGGTGACTTGGCCCTTGCTCGAGGCAAGTACCTCAAGAGAGTCCAGATGGAATCGCATGAGTACTATACAGGAGTGAAAATGCCATAAAAATATGCAAAATACAAAACAAAAATTTTCAAGAACTTCTCAAAAAGAGGAAACAGGTAAAATGGAGAGAGACAGAGAGAAAGGGAGCTCCTCTTTTTTTTTTTCTTTTTTTTCTTTTTTTTAAAATAAAAAAAGGGTGGAAAGAAGGAGGAGAGTTTAGGAAAAGAGAGAGTAACTATTAGGTAGTGTGAGAGAGAGAAATGAAACAAGAAGATTTCAAACCCCGCCACCCACCCCCCCTCAGCAATTCTAATTGCCCAATCATCACCAATTTTGTATTTTTATTATTTTTTATTTATTATTTCTAAAGTGAAATTATTGTTTAAATTTTATTGAGGCCCTATTTTGACATCAGATAATTGGTCCACTTCTTCGATCTGGATCACCAATTCGTCTAGATTTTGGGAATGTTGGTTTGCTTGGGCAATCTACTTCTTGAAAAACTAATTAGAATGATAATGGACCCAATTGTAAAAATAATAATTACTAAAGTCTTGGCTAAAACTAAGAAAGAGTTAATGAGTAAATAACTAAATAATACAAAATCACTTAAAGCAAGATATCACTCAACTCAGACATGGCAAGTCGACTCAAAGAAATACATATTAATCAAAAAAACTTATAGCAGTTATGATAAAGGTTTAAATATTCAGCTTGGGTTTGTGATTTGGTCCTTGCTTGAGGCAAGTAACTCGGGAGAGTCCACATGGACTTGCATGACGTAAAAATACCTTAAATATATGCCAAATACAAAATAAAATATTTTAAGAACTTCTCAAAAAAAAGGAAATAGGGAAATGGAGAGAGAGATAGAGAGAGATAAATTTTTTTTTTCTCTAGGTGGGGGAAGGAGGAGGGTTTAGGAAAAGAGAGAGTAACTATTAGGTAGTGTGAGAGAGAGAAATGAAACAAGAATATTTCAAATCCCCCCTCTCCCCGCCCCTCCCCCCCCCCCCACCCCACCACACACAATAGAGAGAGAGAGAAATGCAATTTCTTGAGATTGGATGTGGCTATCTAGAATGACATCCAATCCATCATTCAAGTATGTGTACAAGAGAGAGAGAAGGGGACAACTTTCAGGCTCTTTCTAGAGAGAGGAATGAAAGGGATCAACATTTTGTGTCCCCCTTTTAGAGAGAGGAACGGTAAAAAAAAAAAAAGCCCCCGTTTAAATATTATAAGAGAGTGACGAAAACAAGGGCAAATTTATGCCCTATACTAGAGAGAGAGAGAAAGAGAGAGAGAGAGAGAGAGAGAGAGAGAGAGAGGAGGTGGTGTTAAAATTGTTAAAGTGTATTTTCTAGAAATGATATTTAATTTTTTTGTTATTTTATTATGAGTGAAGTAGTGAGGCTATACTTGTAAGTTTGTAAAGTGGAAAGTTATGAAGCTACTAGGGGATTAGTAGTTATTGTTGCAAGTGGGTAGTTTTTGGAGTAAATATAGTTGTAAAAAACATCTATTTAAAGAGATGTGTATTATGGGAAAAATTAAGTCTCATGTTTTAAGATTAATCTTGGGTGTCAAGATTGTAATGCCTTTATGTACCCCATTTTTCATCTTTGAATGCTACCTCATCTTGATTGTTTTTCTTCTATCTCTTTGATTGTGAGTATTGGGCTAGTGTGATGTTGTTACACTAATTGAGAAGTGGATTTTTCGGGGATTATGGCATCTGTCTTTCTCTATAGGTGGTACATTCTCTTCTCTATTAAAAGTACTTGGGACAATACATAGTAGACTAGCTCAAGTACATGGAAGTTGCTTGAAGTTTTTTTGCGAGTACTCGGGTGAGTCCCTACTACACAATTTCTAAGTACCCT
The DNA here is from genome assembly GCF_000471905.2 of Amborella trichopoda. The sequence continues at coordinate 1,077,989 of NW_006496517.1, read as the reverse complement.
AGCGAGTATATGGGACCTCGTTAAGGCCGAATAACTCAAGTGAGTCTGAGTGGACTTGACCAAATTTTCCTTATCATTATATTGGATTCATTTGGATTGAAATTAACTCCTTTAATAACTCGATTAACGAGAAATCGTCGCATTATAAACAAAGAATAAAACATGAAGAAATTGAAAATACAGACAGAGAGAGCCGCGACAAACCTCCATTCCAAAATCCGTGACTTTGTGGTTTCATTTTCTGATAATTTTGAAGTCAAAACTGTTAGAATTTGTGAGAATATAGAATGGAGAGAGAGAAAGAGAGAACACAATATTTACATAGTTCAGGCTAAAGCCTTATTCCAAAGCCTAACTGGCTACATCTTCATTATTTTGGATGAATCATTACATCAAGAAGTACTTCTATATATAGAGAACAATCACATAATTAGAACATATAATTATGAGATGATAACTTGATGACCAAGTAACTTGATCGCTATCTTCTAGATACCTAACCTTATCAAGAGATATATACATATACATCCATAATGATGTATATCAACATGAACTTAAGATATATATATCCCAATACTCCCCCTCAAACTCAAGATGCTTTAACACAAAGCAGCTCGAGTGTGAATAATACTAAGTCACCAACCATAACTTCCTTTTGTATAGTAATTGGACTGATCCAAAATTTGGATTTTCTTGTCTACGTAGTGGTTACATTAGAGATGTTGACTTCATTTCTACTCATCTCATCTCCATATCTCCTATATTGTCCCCCTCAAGTTGGGTATGGATGCGAAGAAACACCCAACTTGCAAAATATGATTGTTTTTTCTTTTGAGTACAACCTTATCAAAAAAAAAAAAATGCCAATGAAATTGGGCTTCTAGACAAAAGGCCACATCTTAAAAAAAATACCATTCAAATCCAGATTTCAATGGCGATCGTCTCCTTCACCAACAAATTCATGTGCTAACCCGAAAATCTCTGCAAGACGATGTAGAAGCATGCGATGGTAAGGATTCATTGATACGAGCTCCAAGACAGCCTCGAAGCATGTATTTCGTTGAAGAAATTGACTAGGGCATCTTCCATTAAAAGAATGAGATGCTTACAAGGTAAATTATCTTTAATAAGAAAGGTCAATTCTTCTGCCATAGCAAATCGATCCATGCCAATGATTTGGAGGTCAAGGGTTGCAGTTGAAATTTGAGGCAAGAAACCCTATATAATATTCAGCACTCGCTTCACATCGCCATCGTTCACAAGGAACCCTGGAATCACCATCACGTCTCTCTCACTCTTTTTACCAACTCGATCCTCGGACATCATGGGAGAATAAAGGTCATGCTACCAACACATCAACAAGGATCGGTGGTTACAGATGGTCTTGAAATTTCCCGATATCAAATCTGTAAATTTCCCGATATCAGGTCTGAGCCGAGGAGTCTATGGCTCTAATACCATGTTAGAATTTGTGGGAGTATAGAATAAAGAGAGAAAAAAAGAAAACACAACATTTGCGTGGTTCAGGTCGAAGCTTACATCTACGGATCCAAAGCCTCACTAGCTACATCTTCATTATTTTGGATGAATATTTACATCAAGAAGTACCTCTCTATATAGAGGACAATCACACAATTAGAAGAGATAATTATGGTATGATAACTTAATGACCAAGTAACTTCATCTCTATCTTCTAGATACCTAACCTTATCAAGAGATATATACATATACATTCATAATAATGTATATCAATATGAACCTAAAATATCTATATTCCAACAAAAACATGGGGTACCCAAGTCCAAAAGAGCTAGCACTGATAAGTAAATTTTTAGAAAGATGTAGAAAATGGGGTGATTATAGGGTTCTTCTAATTGGAATTGTGTGGCACTCTATGTATTCCATCCCATGTCTAATCGTTAATTTTTAAAAGAACTGCTAGAAGAGCTTTATTATGCACTTATAAATCTCTTGTGGTTGTATAGGTAGTGCATTTCATTTTAGTTAAATCATGTCCTACCCCCGTGGGAGTGTACTATCCATCTACTCCTTCAGGTAAAACTTAAGTTAGGAATGTATTTAAAATGTGAAATTTTGGGGAAGTGATTTTTAGAACCCAACAACCAACTTAAAAATAAAAAATAAAAAATAAAAAAAAATAAGCCTCTCACACTCTATATGACTAAAAAAATGGCATCCGAAAATTGCATTACAACCATCGAGTGAATGAGCTAGATGCTTGAGAACTCAAAATTCAATTTTTTTTCTTTGAAAATAATCATCCACTTCTATTAGATGGATCTCAAAATTTCAAATAAAAAAATTATCCCAAATAAGTGTTTCGCCTAAGGGAGTAAATGCATATTATACTCCCGAGGGAGTATAGTATATACTAGTTCTTCATTTTAGTAAAGGTCAGGGAATACTGTTCTCTTGTAAAACCCTAAAAGGAAGAAACGATCATGTGTTTTTTAAATACTCTGCGGTGTACTTGAATTGGATGCAATTTCTACAAAATTCAGGCCTCGTAAAAAAATGTAAAACCTCACCTTGAAATCTCACCGATAACACTTTGGGCATGGGAACTCCTAAGGTGGATCTAAAATCTATTTCCATCAATGGTTATAAAATTTGTAGTAATAAAAAGGGTACACTTGAAAATGGGAGGTTTAGAAAATGTATTTCAATGTAGATTATCTTTAGGACTTAAAATCCGAGTTTCTTCCAACCATAATAATCAAGGTCAAGATGATTGATTTGAAAGTTTTTCAATACCAAAACTATAATTTTTACTCAATTTTGAGATGAAGCTTTATTTATTTATCCTATAGAGCCTTGGCCTTATTTTAACCCTTACCATTTGAATTTGGACAAATCCAATGCAACAAGGGAAAAAAAGAAAAAATCTCATAATTCTCTCTCTCCTCGCTTACTCCCACATAGACTTCATTCGTTGTTCATCTATGTGAATCTTTAAAAACACTCTTATTAGAGAAAGAAGATAGCGATGAAGGTAAAAAAATGCGTATTTTATCATGTTTAATTGCGTTATTCATCAAACACCAACCTTGTAGATATAATATAAATAAAAAATATATAAAACGAAAGAGAGCCTCCAATTTGGATATCGTATTTTAATCAGAAACAAGTAACATGAGAATTAGTGTCATGAAATACACTTGCTAGTGGCCCATGAAAAGTGAGAAATAACCAATTTACCCTTGAACACTAGGCAAACAAATAACCTTCCTATTGGCCAGTGGATTTATTTCTAGGCCGGCATAATGGCCTCATTACAATTTCTTCCAGTAAATGTGATCATCACTTTTTTCTCATTTTTTATTTTATTTTTATTTATTTATTTTTTTGAAAGACACTGTTCACTTGCTTGTTGAAAAACTTTTTCTACACGAGGAGAGGAGCAAGATAAGGCCCTCAAAGTGGTTCATGAGTGACCAAAACACATTGAAGGAAGGCTCAAGCTCAACGGGAACGTTTTTAATGGAGAAACATGTGGGTTTCTTTGCATAGTTGCTAATGCTATAAGGTTCGGCATGGGAGTACTAGGGGAGGCTGGGGGAATAAAGTATTATGATCCTGGGGAAATGCTGGTCCTTCATTCTTGGATCCAAGGGTTCAGAGGCATAGAAGTCGGGCAGATGTTTCCATCTTGCGATGAGCTTGTCTCCTACTTTAGGGGTCGCCATGAAGCCCTACTTGGAAGCCCAACTTCCTCTTAATCAAATGAAGGGTACCCAATTGCATTTCATTGTCTCATGCTATGTCTCACAACTCTTGTTTAAAGTTTTCCTTCAAGGTGTGTTTGATTGGTAGAAATTTAATGAAAAATTCAAGTTCCACTAAAATAAACTTATGCAAGGAAGTTGCAAAATGGAAGAGGCGGCTTTAGAAAGCATGTAAACTTGACGTTAAATATGGAAGCCGCTCCTTCCATGTAAATACCCCCTCCCACCAACAAATTCCCTAGTATTGGCACTTGTTCAAATTTTGAAATAATGTTATAAAAAAATTAGCTTTGTGTTTAATTGGTGAGGGGCTCAATGAGTAAAAGCTGATCTCACCACCGCCTATTCTTGTCACTTGTCAAACTTATAGGATCTAATTTTCAAAAAGGGAATAAAAAAATAAGGATAATGGTTTTAAAATATTAAAAAATATTCAAACTTCAGGGCAGGCAATGAGTTGGGCCTCGGTCGGACCAGTCATATCCCAAGTCAAAACTTAGGCCCTATAGGGCTGGCCCAAGCCTAGCTTGGACCCGACCAAGCTAAAGAAGCCCTAGCCTATTAGAGCTGGGATAGGTGAAGTACAACCAAAACCAAAAAAAAAAAAAGGAAAAAAAGGATTGGGCTTGGCCGAACCAATCCGGCCCTATTGTGGTCTAGCCCTCAGACCACATTCTAGCTTTTTAGAGCTGGGCCGGGGTGCACTTCCCAGCTCATTGCCAGCCCTACAAACTTTGTTTAGTAACTCTTTTGTCCAACCTTGTTTAGCAACAGCTGAAATCGGCTAATCCAAAAATGCCAAATTAGTTAAGAATTGATTTTAACTTAATTTCAATCAAATCAAATTTTTACTTTTGACCCAGACTGGCCAAGGTATTGGACAATAATCGACTCGGTAGGATTGCCAGTTGTGTCTTGCCATTCTTAAACACTAGCTGAAATGCATTAAGAAAAGAAAACAATGAAATTTGGGATTTTCATATGCAGGGTTATGAGCTCTGCGTGGATTTTATCAATGGTGAAAGAGCTTCTTTCCCAAAAGGATGTATGATTTACTCCCTTTGCAAATGGGAATAAGTAAGGATGTATTTCCCATGTTGTACCTAGATACTACCGAAACAACAACAATTTATTTTTAGAAAATGTATTACGCTAGTAATTTATTACAACAGTAATATTTCATAGACAATATATTTTCAGGTACCCACAACGGCTCCTTAATGTCCGTATTTTCTAGGTGAGCTTTTATTTAGAAAAGTTAGAGTATTTCTTTTGAAGTATTCTTTTGAAATAAAAAGGGAAGTACAATGAAGTTAGCTTGGGAGGAAGGTTATCCTTTAATTCGTTTAGGAAAGTTTCTCTTGTATTAGGTGGGGGTAAAAGGTATTTATCTTTAGTTTTTAAGAAATATATTTTGTTTTCTATTTCAAAGGGAGTATTATATTTTGTGTTAGGTTGAAACTAGGGAAAATAACGAGTCATGTAGGTGACAAGGATGAAGTAGGGAGTTGTAATTATATTTTAGGAAGTTGGATTGAAGAATATGGAAAGAATCTAGAGATCGATTTATTTTGGTTAGTTATCGTTTTTAGTAGGAACATATATTAGGAGTTATCTTTTGAGAGTCACGTGAGGAGGTGATTTAAATGTATAAAAGGTGGTATGCACCATGTAAAGGGAGATGGAATTGAATTTGATGAAAGAAAGAAGTGTTTTTTGTGGAGAGATAGAGAGGCCCTTTGTGGGTGTCGGAATACTCGTATCCATGCATTTAGTTCTTTCTTCTTGTGATTACCTTCCCGATTTTGTTTCTTTCTCTTAAACATGGTTACTTTTGCTTGGTGGTATTCGCCAGTAAATTTTATACTACGTCAGGTGATATCATAGCTAGTCGATTCTTGTGGATCATGGTGTTCATCGATTGGCTTCATGGCTCATGGATAAGGTCTATAGCCTGGCATCGGGACTCAACCCATCCAATGAGAACGAAACCTCCGAGGTCTCTGAGAGATGGAGAACTTGAGAAGGCAAGATAAGAGCTGACCCTGTGTTTGGAGCAAAAACTAGCTTCGACACACTATGATGACAGTAGTGAGTCAGACGCTATTTTTGAGAACATGTTCCATGCCAACGCTCTGTGTAGGAAGCCTCACATGATCAGAAGTGTGATCTATTTTCTCATAGCTGGGAACTTGATCTGCCTAAGTTTGATGAAGAACTAATTGAAGATGAAGGACGTGTAGTTTTTGGATCTTCCATTGCAATCATCATTCTTGGATGTCATAGGTTACCCCATCTTTGATGAACTTCCTCTTTTTGATAAAAACAAGATGAAAGGAAAGAAATTATCCTTGAGGCAATATGGATATCTAACTTCTTATTGATTGAGAGGTGGAAACTCAAAATGTTGACTTTATCCCAGAGGAGATCCAGCTTTTAGAGATGCATAACGAATAAATAGAAGCATATGTGATGTGCCCTAATGGGATGTTTGAGCAATTTCATAACATGATGTTTGAGCACTTTCAGCAAGTCGATGTGGCTGAAAAATCAACATACAACGACCATTTCCTTGAGGGTTTCACAATTTTAGTGCATCATCGTTGTGTCTTGATCAATGCAATAACCCACATGTTGCATGATCCTTTTTCCAATTGTCAAGAAGCATATGCGATGTCCTCTAATGTGATGTTTTAGCAATTTCATAACATGATGTTTGACCAATTTCAGCAAGTCGATGTGGTTGAAAAATTAACATACAACGACCCTTTCTTCAAGGGTTTCACAATTTCAGTGCATCATTGTTGTGTCTTGATTAATGCAGTAACCCAAAGGTTTTTCAATATTCAAGTTGAAGAAGGCAGCATGACTACTACAAATCTTATCTTAGTGCACTTTAAAACTCGAGGACGAGTTTTCTCCAACCAGGAGAGAATGACGCAGATCAAAATTTAGTGGCTACAAATTTTAATTTTATTTTTTGTTAATTTTATTTTTAGAGATTGGGTAGACTTTTTATTTATTTTATTAGGATCAATGTTTAGAAATAAGATTAATAGGGATTTGTTTAATTTATTTTAATAAAGTCTATATTTTAGGACGTGTCTGTTTTGAAAAAAGATAAATGTTTAGTTGTATTTTAGTATCCATATTTTCTTTATTTAGGAAAGTTAAAGTATTTCTTTTGGAGCCTTCTTTTGAAATAAAAAGGTATGTACGATGGAGTTAGCTTCGGGGAAGGTTATTTTTTAATTCGTTTAGAAAAGTTTATCTCTTGTATTAGTTGGGGGTAAAAAGTATTTATCTTTAGTTTTTAAGAAATATATTTTATTTCCTATAGTAAAAGGAGTATTATCTTTTTGTGTTGGGTTGAAACTAGGGAAAATAATGACTCACATAGGTGGAAAGGATGAAGTATGGAGTTGTAATTATATTTTAGAGTGTGTTTGGTAAGCGGAAGTTTCTAGAAGTAGGAGTTAAATGTCCCACTTCCATGTTTGATATTACTGTGGAAAATGTAAAGTGGAAGGGCGACCTTCCATGCAGCTTTTTTTAATGTTAAAATGGATTCATTTTTGGAGGACCTCGCTTCCATAAAAAAATTATGGAAGAACAGTTTTCCATAATTCGTGGGAGAGTACTTTCCACTCCCAAAAACTCCATGTGTCAAACACACTCTTAGGAAGTTGGATGGAAGAATATGAAAAGAATTTAGAGATAAATTTATTTTGGTTAGTTATTGTTTTTAGTTTTTAGTAGGGAGATATATTAGGGGTTATCTTTTGAAAGTCACGTGAAGAGGTGATTTAAATGTATAAAAGGATGCACGCACCATGCAAAGGGAGATGGAATTGAATTTGATGAAATACATAAGTGTTTTCTTGTGGAGAGAAACAGAGAGGTCCTTTATTGGTATTGTTTCCTCTCTTGTGTTATGGACCCGCGTCAGAATACTTGTATCCACGCGTTTGGTTATATGCATCGATCTCGCCCTCCGGGTCGGGTTGACCTAGTGGTATGGTTCCAGATTCGAGATGGACCCGAGACTCGAGACTGCTCTCTCGGGGAACCACATGAGGAAAGACACGTGGGTCCATGACACGCTCAGGCTAGCTCGCATGGGCACCCTCTTGGATCACATGGAATGTCCCCTCTAGCTTGTGGCTTGTTCGGAATCGCCTCTCTTGACCTGTTTCTTTTTACCTGCAGTCACACACACACACATTAGAGTACAGACAAATGGGTCTGAGGACCCCACCTTGTCATAGGGTGAGCACACATGTGTGTATGTACTCAATGGAGAATGAAAGAATTAACATAATGAAATCCGTGTCAATTTGACAGCTTTACAGCGTCTCCTTGACAAGAGACTCTTAGTACATATTTTACAATGAAGGGAAAGAGAAGAGGGGTTAGATAGAGAAAGAATATTAAAGAGGAGATAATTTTTAGAGAGAAGATAAAGGAAAAGAGGGGGGGTAAAGAGAGAAAAAGATATCAAGGCTGGTTTGGCTGTCACCCAGCATTTCAAAGAGAATAGAGAAAGAAAAGAGGGATGAAAATTGGTTTGTCATTCACTCAACACATGAGAGAAATAAGAAAGAGAGAGACAAAGACTGGTCTTTTTTTCACCCAGATCCTTCCTAGATAAGATGTATTCTTAAGAAGAGAGTGAGAAAAGAGGAACGGAAGGTGGTTTAGCTTTCACCCAACTCTTCAAAGAAAAAAATTTTTGGAGAAAGAAGAAATAATACTCTTTAAAGATGTATTCTTAGGACTTGCACGACAGCTGGTCTGGCACAGCGGCTGGTCTAATGTGACAGCTAGATGGACTCAATAACTTGACCGGCACGATGTCTAAACTGCTCGACGACAAGACTGGCACGACAGCTGGTCAGGTACAGCGGCTGGTCTGACACGGTGGCTAGACGGGCTCGGTAACTTGACTGGTACAACGACTAAACTGCTCGGCGATAAGACTGACACAAGGCTCAGCCTGCCCTTTGGTCAAACAAGCAAAGGAGAGAAAGAAGAAAGGAGAAAAAAAATGTCGCGCTTGGCAGTATTTACTGCCATACAAGATGGAGAGGAAAGAGAGAGAAGGAAGTGTCACGCCCGACAGTGTTTATCGCCATGCGAGATAGAGAGAAGAAAAAGAAGGTCGTGCCTGACAGTGTGCACTGTCGTGCAAGACAGAGAGAAGAGAGAGAAGATTGTGCTCGACAGTGTACACTGCCGTACGAGACAAAGAGAAGAGAGAAAAGGTTACGCTCGACAGTGTGTACAACCGTGCGAGACAGAGAGAAGAGAAAAGAAAGAAGAGAGAGAAAGTCATGCTCGATAATGTGCATTGTCGTGCAAGACAGAGAGAAGAGAGAGAAGGTCGCACGCGACAGTGTGCACTGCCGTGTGAGACATAAAGAAGAGAAAGAGAAATGTCACGTCGACAGTGTACACTGCCATGCGCAACAGACAGAGAAAAGAGAGAAAAACATCACACTCGACAGTGAGTGCTGCCGTGCATGACAGATAGGGGAGGCATGAGAAAAGAAAAAAACAGAGAGAGAAAAGGAAAGAAGAGAAAGACAAAGAAAGAATAAAAAGAGAGAAAGAAAAAAAGAAGAGAGAGAAAGGAAAAAATAAGAGAGAAAAAAAAAGAGAGAGAAAGGAAAAAATAAGAGAGAAGGAAGCAAGAGAAAGAAGAGATAAGGAAAATAGAGAAAGAAGAGAGAAAGAGGAGAGAAATGAGAAAGAAGAGAGGAGAGAGAAGGTTACCTTTGAGGCCCAAGGGTACCCATCCAGATTTTCTCTCATCTCACTCTCTACAAACCATGACCCAAGACTCAAGCAAGAATTTTTATTGATTGAGGAAGGATCCATTACATGAAGAGAGTACATACTTATAATTTAATCCCGTTAAGTATTTTACAAGCAGTTTCATCCAATTTAATGATTTTTTTTTTTAAAAAAAAGAAAAATGTACGAAAGAGGGGTTTTGGGGTTGGGTTGAGTTGGAGTTAGGGCTAGCAATGGGCCGGGGCTGCCTTGGCCGTACCTGACCCTATTTTGATGGGGCTATGTTGTGCAGGGTAAAATTAAAGGAAAACAATACAAAAAAGATGAAAAAACAAAGATTGGGACATGCCAAACGGGGTTGGGCCTGTCTTGGCTAGCCCAAGCCCAGCCCTTAAGACACATTTTGTGGCCCACGCCTTAATTTTTTAGGACCAGGCCGACCAAGACAGGCCATTTGACCCATTGCCATCCCTAGATGGGGGAACCGGGTTGATACCACATTTTTGGAACTAGTTCAATCACGGCCAAACTCCAATCCCGATTTCTCCTGATCCATATTCCTCAATCTCGATCGCTCGGTTTTTGAAAGACTTGCGAGGAATCAAGTAAACACAAACGGTGAGAGATATATATTAATCTCCCTATTATATATTTTGACTACTGTCTTTTTGAATTTCAAATTTGCCCATTTAAGTTTTATTTATACCATATTGATTATTTAATCTCTACATAAATATCTCTCAATTGCATCTTATTAAATATCTATTAATCTCTCTCTGCTCCTCAATTAATGTCCCATTAAATCTGGCTTAAATCGATATTGCCAAAATAACATGTATCTATTCATTAATTGAGCATAGTATTATATTGGTAAAGATAATCATAAAGTAAATATTTAAAAGAGATAATTATAAATTAAATATATAAAAATGCAATTATGTAATGCAAATGCATGGCTTTTTTTTTTTTTTTTGTAATTTCACTTTCTTTAATTTTTATAATAATATTTATTTACAAGTAAATAATATATTTACTAATACAATTGTAAATGATTTTAAATATTTTTTAAATAATAAAAAAGGGAATTAATTATATTTTTACATTGTGATTTTTAACAATTATTAAATTATTACACACTTGAGAATGCAAAAATAAAAGAAGAAAAAAGTACCCTCATATTCATTTTTTAACCATTATTACAAAATTACCTCTTAGTTCACGTTATAACTTCTATACCCATTTTTTTTTTCATTATCAAACTTTTTCTAAAAAATGTCAAAAAATTCCAGTTTTGAATCAAAATTCTCAAATTTTTGGTTTTCAAAAATTGAAAATCTCAAATTTTTAGTTTCTGAAATACGGAAAATATCAAATACTTAATTATTCAAAAACAGAAAATATTCATTTTTTTGTTTTTTTAAAATATCAGATATCAAAATTTTGGTTTTTCAAAAACCCAAAAATATAAGGATTGCAAACACTAATAACATCGTTTATTTTTACTCGAAACATGAAATACGGGTAACCAAGCTACCCATATTCTACTTCTTATAACTTTTTTAAACATATCCTTTTTATTTATGTGAACATGTACATTTCAGCTCTTAATAGAAACATATCCTTTTTATTTATGTGAATTTGTATATTTCATTTCTTGATAGAAACAACTCCCATTCTTTTTACATGGCTATATGTGTCAAGCTTATAACAAAACGCATGTTGCAGACTAGAAACAATAAAAAAAGAGGTGGCTAATGGATATCACACTTTAAAAGAAAAAGCAAAAAAGAAAACAATTGGCTCATGAATAGATGTACGCTATGATACAATTTCAAAAAAAATAGATGTAACAGGGGAGTCTTATATATAGAGAAGAGTTACCTGAAAAGATAATAAAAGCGACGCAAATAACATAGGCTAAGCAGGCTTCAAGAGATAAGAGAAACTTGTTGAAGCCCGTCTAGGGTTTGGATATTGAGATTGATTGAGGTCAAATTTAAAGCTAATATGAAAACTTGATGTTATTCTTTTATTTTTATAAAGGGTGCGGTTTGTATCATAGTTAGCAAATTGGTGATTAAAAGCCGAGTTTTTCAAAAAAAACGGAGCTTTTTTTAAAAAACGTTTAAAACGGGACAAAAAAAAGGTTATTTTTCTTGCTGATTTTATAGATAAAAACCCAAAAAAATAAAAAGAGCCATGTTTCTCTGTCTAGAACCACAAGCTTTGGAACCTGCAAATTACAGAGAAAAACCCCATTGAACCACAGTCTTTTATATTGATTTTACAAAGAAAAATCCAAAAAAATGAAAAGGGCCCTGTTTCTCTCTCTAGAACCTCAACCTTTGAAACCTGCAAATTATAGAGAAAAAGCCTCATTGGAAAATTACAAAGAAGAAGAATAAACAGGAACCTTAATGAGGAGTAGAACAACCTTGTTTGCATGAATCTTGTTCTGCTGGTTTCTCTCTGAAACCTCGATGCTCTTACTGCTCGTAAACCTAGTTTTGTAGCAGTTCCTTTCATAATCCTGAAAATACAAGGTATGGTTGCGCATCGATATTGAATGCATATGCATATGCATCTGCTCTGAGACTTACAACATGAGAAGAGGAATTATGGCACCACACTCCCTTCCACTCACAGAAACAGTTCCCCCATTCTTTTGTTCTCTCATCTATCCCTTCTCTCTCTAGAAACTAGAAACAAGAGGACTCAAACCCAAATGCAAGCATGCATATAAACCCTAATCATTAACCGTAGTTATAAAGTTGTTATATTATAGTGAAAGCATTTGATGAAAAAATAAATAGTCTTTTTTTTTTGGTATGTAATTAAGTAGGTGTGATATTTGCTAAAGTATTTAATGAGAAAATTTTTATGGTGTATTTTTTTTTAATACGCATTTAAGTAGGTTTGATATGGTGTATATGTATTTTTTTTATATGTATTTATCAGATTTTTTGATTCAGATTTTTTGAGCCTAGTCCGATAAATTGGCGATAACTTCACATGAAGTATTTTTGTCGATCCGTATTTTTTATCCTATTTTTTCATCCGACTTTTTAAAATAAAAATGATTTTGATAGTCCCCGACTTGCTAACTATAATTTGTATGGAGCCCAGGCTCTAAACAATCAAAGTAAAGCTCACTTTCAAATGGTATGGAGAAATGTGGTTATTAGCCTTAAAATATATAAAATTTTTAATTATAAAATTCAAAGCTTCAAAAATAGTGTAGATCCAATAAATCTATACAAATATGAAAATCTTGAACATTGATAGTCTAAAAATGTGTCACAAGATGCACTATTTTCAAAACTTGAAATCTACTTTTTTTCATGTCCATGCATCTTTATGTCGAGATGATCAATTTGAAGATATTTGAGCATTAAAACAACCTTTTTTGGTGAAATTTTTGAAGTGGGCTCTAATTTGATTATTCAGGGTTTGGGCTCTATATAAACCTTTTTCTTTTTTAAATTAAGTTGATTTATTTCGATTTTATGGATATCTTTACCCAATAGGGTAGCTGGGCTGCAAGTTCTCCATTAAATTTGTGGAAAGAAGGGACTTATTGGATATGTTCCATTATACTATCGCTATTTTCCATATTATGACAAGATCTATAGTTTACGAACTCAATTTTAGAGGGGATTTTGGGTCGAGCAATTTTGATACTTTTGGATTTTTTAAAAATAGAAAATTTGAGATATTTGGTTTTGAAAAATCAAATATTTGAGATTTTTAGGTTTTTAGAAAACCAAAATTTTGAGATTTTTGTTTTTAAAAAACCAAAAATTAGAGATTTTTGATTTTTTAAAAACTAAAAAGTGTAAGTTATTTGTTCCATGTATCATGTGACGACATGTTTATATTACTTCATTTTTTCTAATTTTTTGATACTTATAAGTAAATAGCACAATTAAAGATAATTTCAATTATTTTTTAAAATAATTTAATTAAAATACAAAAAATAAAATAGGAAATAATTAATTAAAAATACAAATTATATGAGTTAATAATATACTACTATATAAAACAAAAAAAGGGTAATACTTGTATCTATCAATAATAAAAAAAAGATAATTCATTTTCTATTTTTCTCTTTGGTATACCCATAGATATCTATATCTATCTCTCACTTCCATCCAAATAATATAATTGATATTGATTTTAAAAACAATTACTTCAAAATGTAATTATAAATAGAACTATAATTATATTTTAAAATTTATTGATATGTTTTTATATTTTTATTTTTTAATATTCTAGAATAATATATAAATAATATATTTACTAATATAATCAATATTAATTTTAGAGTAGGTTAAAAGATAATATAATTAAAATATAAAATTCATTATTATCTAATAGTGAAGAAGGATTCATAAAATATTACAGTGAACGATATATATATATATATATATATGAAAAAAAGATGGGATTAGCCAATTAGCTCTTATGAACATATGAGCCCAACAGTTCAGATTGAATCTGGGCCGATCTGATGATCACAGATGTCCGGTAGTATTTTAATTTTAGGTTCTTTCTGTAAATTCAAATTATTTGAAATTTTAAACGTATGTTCATAAAAAATAGATGAATCTGCAAAAAATATCAAAAAAATATTTTGCATAAAATAAATTATCCAAAATACCCCCAAAAAGTTTTGAGGGTATTTTGGTTATTTTATTTTTCACGAATTTTTTTTTTTATATTTTTTTTAGGTTCGTCTTGATGAAAAGAACACACGTTTAAATTACAAGTGATTTGAATTTATAGAAAATGAAATAAAATTCAAGTATTATCGAACATCAGTTATCGTCAGATCGATCTAGATTCAATTGAACCATTGAATTGGTATGCGTGGGCTAATCCCAATCTTTTCTTTTTACATTATATATATATATTGTTTTTTTTTTTAATAATTTTATTCAGTTTAAAATTTTATATAATCATTAATATTTAATTTACATGCCTACCATATCACCAATTTATTTTATATAAGCAGGCCCGCAAGAGAAATCGGTGAATGGCAGGTTGTCTCTCTCCACGACCAACTCATTCCTCACTGTGCACAATCTTCACTCCGAAAACTTTTATACCCATCATTTTGCATTGTTCCAAATCACAAAAGTGAGAGAAAACAATGAGAAAACTCCTCAAATCCCCCCTCAACGCCCAAGGCCACCACCTTTTCAGACCTCCTTCTATCCCCCCTCATTTGGGTTTCCTCCGTATGCCATATGCTTCCTCTTTCTCACGTCCTTCTGTCTCTTCTATGGAATTTGAAATCTCTATTATCGACCGGGCCTGCAACTTGGTCCAAAACTATCAGTGGATCTCTCTCAAAACTGAGTTTCCTTCGATGAATCCATCAATGGCTGCTTTTATTCTATCTAAACTCTCTAGCAATCACTACTTGGTTCTTCAATTCTTTTTATGGGTCTCTGACCAACCAGGATTCAAGCACTCAGTTGAGACTTATTGCACAGCGTTACTGGTTTTGAGCAATGGTGGTTTGAGAAGTGGCATATTCGTTCTTATCCAAAGGCTCATATTCAATCACAGTAAGTCTTTTCTAATTGAAGCTGTTGATTTCCTTGTCAATCACTCTGTAAAACCGATGATTTTGGACACGATTATTGTTTCTCTGGTAAGGGTTCAGATGTTTGAGGAAGTTGTTTTGGTGGTCGGTGTGATCAATAGACATGGGTATATTCTTCCTTTCCACTATTACAATAGATTGGTGAGATTTTTGAAGATGAACGAGGGGATTCTCGATCTGAAGAAAAAATGTGTAAAAAACAATGCCTTACATAGGTTGAAGAAATTTGGTGCAGGGGATGGGTACACTGATTATTCAGGGAATAAATTTGACCCCAATATTTGCAAGCACATTGGCTTGATCAGGGCGTTGTCTCACAAAGGCAAGGTAGAAGTTGCTCTTAGGTTGAGAGAAAAATTGCTTGTTGTTCCTGATATTGGTACTTATAACGGCATGATGAATTGTCTCTGCAAACTGGGATATCTCGCAAAGGCAAATAGGCTTTTGAAAGAGATAATGGAATTCGGGTTGATCCCCAATTGTGTCACCTATAATACATTAGTTGATGGGTTCTGTAGATTTAATTATATAGATGGTGCTTTTGTTCTTCTAAATTTTATGGTGATGAATGGCATCAAACCCAACAGAATCACTTGTAATATACTTGTTAATGCCCTTTGCAGCAGGGGCCAATTGGAAGATGCTAATAAGCTTTTAGCAAAGATACTAACTGAGCACGAGGCCTCTAATCTGATCACTATGACCATTCTTATGAATGGACATTGCAGGGAAGGGAATATGCTTAAGGCTCGTGAATTATGGGATGAAATGTTGAGAAAAGGCATCTTGGTAGACGTTGTTTCATATAATGTTATTATTAAAGGATTTTGCATGGGAGGCGATATGAGCTTTGCTTATAAGTTCTTCTCTGAAATGTTTAAGAAGGGAATTTCTCCTGACATTGTGACATATAATACTCTCATAAATGGACACTGTAGAGAAGGGAAATTGGTAGAAGCATGGATCATGCACTCTAAAATGTCTTCTAATGGTGTTTTACCTGATCACATCTCTTATGCACTGGTTATTCAAGGCCTTTGCTTGCACGGAAATGTATGCAGAGCACATCAGCTTCTCCACAAGATGTTAGATGATTCTATCCTTCCTGACCCTTTTGTGTGGAATTTAATTATTGATGGGTATGGAAGATGTGGAGAAATAGAGCTTGTATATGAGGTGAGAGATCATATGTTAGCATTAAGTGTGGCGCCGAACTTGTTCACCTACAATGCCCTTATTCATACTCATGTGAAGGAAGGATATCTTCAAGGAGCATTCATGTTGAAGGAAGAGATGTTTGAAAATGGGATTCTTCCTGATGTGGTTACGTACAACCTGCTTATAAATGGGTTGTGTAGTTTTGGTCATGTATATTTTGCATTTCAATTGCACGATGAAATGTTAAGAAGAGGGTACCACCCTGACGCATTCACTTATACAGAGTTGATTCGTGGGCTTTGCATAAGTGGCAAAACGCATGAAGCCCATGAGCTTTTGGTTAAGATGAAGAAAATGGATGTGCCTCTTGACCATGTACCATACCACATACTTATAACGAAATATTGCAAAGAGAAGCAGTTGAATATTGCATTTGATCTCTATGAGGAAATGTCAGAAAAGGGTCTCCGTAGTAAGGCTTGTACCTATCATACCCTTATTGTTGAATTGACGAAGAAGGGCCATTTTAAAGAAGCCCTGCAGGTATATCATAGCATGGGTATAGAATCTGCCATATAGGATAGAGATTTCGTTGCTATTTCATCCATGGAAGTCTCATTGGGCACCTCTTAGAATCCATTTGGTTCCCAAAGCTGTTTCATAGACATGGGTTTTCCATGTCATGGGTGATATAGCATGGCATGGGCAGTCCAAAAGATACTCAGATATTTGAGCTCCTCCGGTGTACCAGGAGATGAGCACAACACATTTAAATGTGTGCATCAAGATCGGGCTTTGGGGCTCGTGAGGTATGTGTTGTACTTGGTCATGTGATCTACTGGTAAATTTCCTTTCCTAGTGGTTTCTCTTTAAAAGATCAAGGGATAGTTATTAGCTTGTTTAGTTGATATTCAATAAGTATTTATTGTTTATTAAAAATCATGTCTCTTTTTCTTCCGGACACCTGCAAATAGTTAAACTATGCAACTAATTCGTGTATTGCTTGTCCATTGACGATTTTTGTCTGAAATAAGGATAATATAAGTTCTGGTGGAAAACTGAAAACATTTATTTCTGATGGTCTTCTGATTGAAACATTTGCATTGATAAATATCGCTCTGCCTGCAGGTATTATTCTTGTATGGGGTGCGGCCTTTCTCGTTTGGACAGAACCTCATTAAAGAAATGCACAATTGCACCCAAGTGATCTCACTTCTTGTTGCACTTCCTTTCTGTTCGTTACTTTAAATGAAATCTGGTGCGAGGCTGGAATTTTTAAATGTCAAGAAATGGGGTAATATGTCTCAAATATTCAAAAAGTGATTCCCAAATTGCGGTTCCTATTGGTAGAGCTACAAGCTGAGAGTCTTCTTACAATATTCCTTTTCATAGGTTTTATTTATTTATTTATTTTTGTTTGGTAACATGAAACAGCTCATACGGGCATTATTACATTTTGCACCATTATAACATCACTGAATGGGACTACCATTTCCCCCTTGTCTGCATGACTAGATGTTGGGCACTTTACTGACAGTGCAGAAATGCGTTTATATTTAATATTTTGGATGAAAAGTCAAATTATGGTGGCTGTCAATGAAAAGAGAGCCCATTGATCAGAGTTAAGTCTTGAACTTTTGATTGGCTTGCGAGAAGTCTAATCAATGAAGTATTCAAATTCGTAGGATTTTCTTACTTGATATGGTTGATAACCAAATTTTTGTTTTTGTGAATTTCTCACACATACATTGTCATTCCGCTAGCAATTTTTTTTCTAAATCCTCTTTAATTCAGTGACAAAAAATCCGTTGTTTCTCCATGCCACTGTGAAATTATGTTGTTTTGCAGTACTCTATTTCACTTGCTTTTATTTGTAATTAAAGCATGTCTCCTTCATAAATTTAAATAGAAGTAGCATGACAAGAATCTTAAGATTCTTAACCATTCCACATGACTGTTGAAAGTTTTCTCTAGGATTTTATCAAGTCTGTTAAGTTCCCCAGATTTATGCTTGGTAGTTCTAATATCTTTACCATTTAGTTAGTAACAAGACATCTTAAATATGCTTTGTGAATATTGGAGTTATCTTTTTTTAGAATTGATTACGTTGGGGGAATTCACCATTTTATGGGGAAATGATGCCTTTCTCAGTGAATCACCTCTTGTGCTGCTGCTGGATTCTTACTTCCCAGCTGGAGATAGTGTCTATTTCTGAAGCTTTGATTTACTGCTATATTATGGAGCCCATGAAAAGTGAGGAACAAGCACTGTTTGGCACTATTAGAGAGTGGATTCATGATCCAGCCATTGCTTGGGATTTAGCAGGAGAGGATTTTCGAGTTTTCAGGCCCCCAAATTTTGTTAGTGACTGGTACTTGGTGGTTGACATTGAATCTCAAGACTATTTTTGGGGGTCTGTCCAATATGGCACCTCAAAGCTTTAATGTTATTGACAAGTTGTATGGACCAGTGTTTGCAAATCCGAACCGGAATGGTTAACCGGACATGGGCCTAGAAGCGGTTTAACCGGCCTAATCGGTAAACTGGCCGATTTAACCATTCTAACCGGCAAGTCCCGGGCGGTCAAAAACTTGTTAAAAAATAAAAAAGATAAAAAAAAAATCTGCTAAAATATGAAAAACATATAAAGAATGATTAAAATAAAGCACATTCAAATGAAGTTGAAAATTAATGAAAAAAATAGATTTTAACGAATCGATTTTTGAATTAAAGTGAGTATTAATGACAAAAACAATTTTTAATCTTTACCATAATGTGAAGAATATTAAAAAATGCATTACAAATCAAATTCCTTATTTTTGGGAATTTATGTATATTTTTTTGATTTTGTTTTTAAAAAATACCGATTGATCACCAAAATCGCCCAAAGCCGGAACCAGCCACTGGCCGATTCTGATCTAACTGGGCGGTTAGCGGTTAGATTGCTTGGTTTTTCTAACAATGGTATGGACACTCCGGGCCCAACTAGCACTGAAGGACTTTCTAAAGACTGCTCTGAGGCTATTTGTTTGACCTTATTAGAACCCATGGCTTGTTGGGCTTTACAATGCCACTATTGTTGAAGCCACCACCATCTTGACCAATTAAGCTTTTTTACATAATCTATCTCTAGACCTGCCTTTTTGGAGGAGGACTCATCAAACATCCATTGGGTGTGCTAAGGTAAGGCACATGCTTGAAGACTAGTGAACCTCATTGAAGATATTCTCCATCTTTGCCACTCTGCAATGGTTAGCACTTGCTGTGTTATTAGAGAGACTAATGATGTAGCAAATAGATTAGGGGAATGTGTAGTATCCTCAATGCCTTGGTGGTATTTAGCACCTCGGATGCCTATGGCGTGAATTAGTTTTATGTGGTTCTATCAATTTACAGCACCACTTTTCTTCTGTTTTTGCATCATACTACGCAAACCATTTCCCAAGCCAAATTAGAGAGGGATTGCCAAGTCCGATTGGTTTCTTCCAGATCATGGAAATATGTTAGGCATCCTCTCCCCCCACCTGCCACCTCTCTCTCTCTCTCTCAATACACGTGGATATTTTTGAAAATGAAAGCTCACTCCAGTATTCTGATTCATTTGTAAATTTCTCCACTATAAGTTAAAACTTGGACTTGGGTCTCCTTCACTATCGAAGTATTCATTTGTAAGTTTACTATATTGGAAATCAATGTCCCTTTGTATAATGGCAGTACCTAGATAAGAGGTAGGTGGGAAGCTGCATGACTGTATTGGCCTTTTGGGATATGCAACATAAGAACTTCCTGCCTCCATTCGCTCAAACATAATTTAACCTCTAATGCCACTAAAACCACTTATCAATCAGACAAGTCATCTTGAGAGTCGTCATGCGCTTCATGAATATCATCCTCGACGGCCTCCATGTATTCTTCTTCATCGGTCTCCTCTGAGTTAGCTTCCTCCTCGACCTCTGAAGCTAATGTGCGAGTGCGACTAGACCCAACAGCTCCTCTACTCCTTTGTGCTTTAGTGTTAGGTTGATCTTCTTCATTAGCCCCTGTTGCTAGCTCGACATCAAGCCATGTAAGATCCTCACCCTCAAACACACGTTCTTGTCTTGGATCCATGGTCTGCTCACTTCTGGAATCACCATCAGCTTCATATAATTGAATAGGGTTGACTTTCGTGCGATTTTCATATCTCTCCCTAAGCCGCGTGTTATATCGCACATAAACCAAATCATTCAACTTTTTCTGCTCCAACCTATTTCTTTTTTTGTATGGAGTTGTGGTAGAAATTTGAAATCAGATAAATTAGATTTTAGATTAGAAAATTGAAATTCAAGAAATAAGGATTAAGGAATAAGGAGTAAAGGACTTACATGCTCAAAAGCACTCTAATTGCGCTCACAACCAGATGAGCTACATGTGAGATTCAACACTCGAATAGCGAGATGTTCTAGATTTGGTGTCTCGCTTCCATATAATGCCCACCATGCAGTTGTATAATATTTTGTAATTTAGAATATAGTTAAAAATTAAAGGTATAAAATAAATAATGGAACTATACATAAAGTAAGAGACAAGTAAGATTATTTTTGGGCTTTTGGCCTTTACCAGGATCTGTAGTGTCCCTATTTTCAGTGGCAATATCTCTCCCAAAGTTTCCCAAGGCTAACTTGAACGTAATCAATTCATGGCTCTGGATCTCATCCTGGATATCTTTGGCTGACACCAACCTCTCCAGCACATCTAAGAACCCACCATTTATTACACGATCTGACTCAATGGATGGGTGCTTGTAGTGAAGAGATAGGTTTAAAAAATAACCGGCTAAATGGAAGTGTCTGTGAAGCTGGGTATCCCATCTCCTATCAATAATTTCAAGAATAGCCTTGCGCATATTTTCATCATCCTTTAAAACATCGTTTATTTCAGTTCTTGCCCTAGTCATTGCCTCATGTATGTAGCCCATGGTGGGCTTTGCATCACCATCAACCAGTCGAAGCACTCTCACTAAAGAGTGAGCCACCTCCAATGCAATAATTATTTGACTCCAAAAAGATGTATTCAGAATAATTTTTTCAAACTTTCTCCCATCCTTATGCTTTGACCATTTACTTTGACTCCATTGCTCTGAAACAAACATGGTCCTCAAGGCACTGTTTTGCTTGGCTATGCTTCAAAGAGTGAGAAATGATGTGGCAAATTTAGTGATACTCAATCTCACTAATTCTCTCTTCTTTGTAAAAGACCTCATCATGCTTAGGACTATGGTGTGATTGTAAATAAATCCAACAACAAACATAGCTCTTGAAATCACCCCACTAAATAAAGATGTTGTACCCATTTCCTTAAGCATAAGATTAACACAGTGAGCTGCACAAGGAGTCCAAAACATATGCTTCCTTTTCAAAGTCAAGAAATTCCCAGCTGCAGCATAGTTGGCAACATTGTCAGTGATAATTTGTATCACATTTTGCTCCCCAACAAAATCGACAATCTCATCCATCAAGCCACATAAGTATGTATCATCATGTGATTTGTC
The DNA here is from genome assembly GCF_000471905.2 of Amborella trichopoda. The sequence continues at coordinate 1,056,148 of NW_006496517.1, read as the reverse complement.
TGATGCATTAATAGACTTAACAAAAAAAGTACCTGTTGGGCGGTTAACCAAAAAATTAATGAATGCCCTTGATTTTCCATCGGGCCAACCATCACACATAATAGTGGCCCCATATTTCTTCCACCCTTCTCTCTGAGAAATCAAAATTTTATTCACATCAAATACAACATCCTTCGACAATGGCTCCCTAACCTCATTTAGTAAAGGAGGAATAAGTTTTGGGCCATATTGCCCAACTGCCTGGTGGACCATACTTGCAAAACTATCCAGAGTTGTAGTATTGAAAGGAATGCCGGCCATGTAAATCCACTTTGCAATCCACTTACATACCGACTTCTTTTGTTCTTTCTTATATTTATTGTCAATTGTGGTTTGTTTTGTTTTTTTCTCTCTCCTGAACCACAATTTCGGGGATAGGGGTGAAAAAAGAATCCATTGGCCCCTTAAAGAGA
>NW_006496517.1:1037070-1055554 GCF_000471905.2 Amborella trichopoda | reverse complement strand
GAGAGAGAGAGAGAGAATATACATGGGTGGTATTATTCATAGTTATCAAGACCGAATTGTACCACCCAGTTTGATCAGTCGGACCATTGACTAGTGCCTTGGGCAATCTAGTTTGAGGCAAAAACCTAGTTTGATAGAAAACTAGTCAAAATCAATGTTTGGCCGATGTTTGCTGTGTGGTTTTGACCGGTTAAACAAATTTTAGAAACTTTCTTCTACTATATTTTATATTTTCACACTATTATTCTTATTTTGTTGTTTCTAGTTGAGCTAGTTTTGATTGTACCAGACCTTTTACCGCTTTGATGGCCAATCTGATCCTGGTAATTATGGTAAAACCAATTGGAACCCCATCTAGCAGGTGGACGGTTGAGATGCATCCTGGGCCTTGTCTAAATGGGTTGCGTGGCAAGTTGGCAATCACACATCAGTCCAAAACATGTAGAGGGTGGACCATCGTCGTGGCAAGATTGTCAATTCCCATCTATCTTTGGTTTGGTAATGCGTCTGCCATGGGGCTGGTAGTCCTAGGAATCTCTAAGTTACTGGATGTGGCAAGATCGGGGCTGATCATCAATGAGGTTGGTGAGGGGTATTATTGGGGATAAAAATAACGTTCTTTGGATTGGGGCTTTAGTTTGCATGGCACATGGGATGATACTGGTCAATGATTTTCGAGTCGGCGCAATGATCTTTATTTTGGCCATTGATCTCTCAGTCAGTGCTCATGGCCTGATTTGGGCCATCCTGGCCATCCATTCGAAGGCTCTTGTAGGATGTGCTCATTTCTTGGGGAACGAGGGGGTATAGAAGAGGTAACAAGTGGAGCAAACATGGTCGTTGATGGGACCAATGTTGCAAAAGTTACTGATGGAGCCATCTGAGCTGGCCATCTAATCGACGGCCATCTAGCAAGGGGCAGAGGGCAGTAATTACTCTGGTTTTCTCGCTAGCAGCTCACTAGCATTTGGATCTTGAAAGTGGGTGATAGTGGCTGAGTAGTGTTTGAGCGTGGCTTTCTTGGAATTTGTGGGGGGCTACTAATGTTTGAATTTGGGCAGGAGTGGTGGAAATTTGGATTTGAATTTAGATGATCCATAGGTGGTGACTGGCAGGGTAGCACGGGAAGGGGATTATCGATGGGACTAGGGAATCTGTCTTCCTTCAGTCATGAGTCGCATGCAGATTTGACTTGTCCAAGGTCTGGGAATTCAATGGTGGGGATTGGTCTCTTGTGTGGTTAGGAATCTGATTGGAAATTGAATTTTGATAAGCTTCGAGTTTTGGGGTTACGACCTGTATGGGAATTCATAATGATGATGGTAAGAATGTTTGGGAGATGGAAATTTTTGTGTGCGCTTGTGTCCCATAGTAAACAGGCAGTGACCTTTCTTTGGATCAACATATCTCTCCTTTCTCCAAGTCATCTTCATCTTTTGTTATGTTGTTGGCAATGTTAAAAAATGCGGATTCGGTCGCCTAGGCACCTGCCTAGAGATAGAGTGCCCTCACCAAAATTGGAACCCCCCACCCCAAACAAAAAAAACAGGGTAGTTCTTAGGGCATAAAGCCTTAGGGACTTAGGGCAATTTTAGAGCCCCAAACTTCTCGTGATTGTGAAATAAACGAAAACATAATATAACATTACAATACTGCAATCACATAACAAATTTACAAATGATATGAGTTTCAAAGAGATTGTAACTTGTAAGACATTAAAATGCTTGAAATCCCAAATGTCATTGTAGAAAACTAGAAGTCTAGACTTGAAACAATACACAAAGGCAGCAAGGAAAAATAAAAAAAATGTAAATATATACTCTATTTCATTGTCCAAATGAGAAAAAATTTAATTAATCACAAAAAAATCAATCTTTAAACTACAAACATGTAAATATATTGTAAAAGAAAAAAAAAAGTAAAAGGAAAAAAAAAGTAAAAGAAAAAACATATGATTCATAACATAATATGTTGTAGCAAAATAAAATCAAAACCCTCTTTCAAATATAAAAATACTTTAAAAATATTAAAATCAAATGGATGTCGGTGCAAACCTCATCTATTGGGTCAACTACTAGAAGCTCCATATCCACCCACGAACAATTGCCTTTATTTTGGGAAGAAATAAAAAAAATAAAAAAATTATCGATCTTTCGATAAATCACAAAAGAGTGGTTTTTCTCGGCCATGTTTTTTGTTTTGGGGGTTTGGAATACCCCCCAAAACCCTTTTCCCCCCTTTTAAGGGGGGGGGGGGGAATTACATTTTCTGACCCTCACCGAGGGTTTTCTTCCACCTGTCCACAAAGCATCACGGGGCGGCTCTTAAGCAGGCGTCCAGACATTAGTGCTGATGCGGCACATTGCCTGTCTAGGCGGGCGCCCAAAGATATGGCGCATAACGACCCCGCCCAGACAACACCTAGGCGTTCTTTAAATTTTTTCGCCTAGGCAGTCGGGGGGCGAATTTTCGAACACTAGTTGTTGGAGTTTCGAATTTCAAGCAAGCTCTTCATGTTCTGAGATCTTTCCAGTGATCAACTACCTACTTGCCTTTGATCGCTTTGAATTGCCCTTTATCTGCTCTCTGTATTGATACTTGATTTGATGACTCCAACCTTTGGACCTTGCTACCCTTTTAATGTTCTATGCAACCAGAAACTCTGATTGAGCAAAATTAGTCTAATAGATTTGGGATCAGGGCTGGTTCGAGGACTTCTGCTAGAAATTGGAGGCAGGACCCCTATAAACTTCCAATTCTCCTTTAAGAACTTACAACTATTACCATCTCTTTGAAGACTTAGATCTTCCATTTATGGAAGAGGATGCCATGAACATCCATGTCTTATGGATTCTTGAGGCACCTAATGATGGATGCCAAGGTTGCAGACGAAGGATGATTTCAACACCTGTAAGGCATTTTCTTGAGTGGGGAGGGAAAAGAATGGGCTACTGTAATGCACCAACCTTGTAGAGCCTTTCAGTTTGGGACGGTGCTCTCTTGGCCCAAGCATTGATCTCCTTTAGGTCATTTATGGGAGGATCGATGATCCCCACGAGCGTCATCAACTGAAACAGGGAATCCCTTTCTTGACTAATATTCTCTTCAAATTGGGATGGTTTTGGCCGCTTCACAGGGAATGGGATAGTGTCGAGGAGAATGGGCGAGCCAGGGGGGGACAAATGGATTAATTGACCCGGTCTGCAAGCTGCTGTCGGGGATTTTTCGTTGTCAATTGGATTTTTGAGAGCAGAGGTCATAGATACATTCATAGGATTAGGATATCAGAAGTGGAAGAAGATTTGAAGAGGATGAAGATAGGAAAGTCCTTAGGTACAGATGGTATCCTGATAGAGGTTTGGAAATACATGGGGAGATTGACATTGACAGGTTGGCCAAACTATTCAACAAGGAATCGAGAACAAAGAAAATAATAGATGAATGGAGGAAAAGTATTATGATACTTATTTACAAGAACAAATGAGACATACAAAATTATGTGAACTATTGAGGGATCAAACTTATGAGCCACACTATGAAGTTGTGGGAGAGAGTGTTTGAGCAACTGCTAAGGCATGAAACGAGTGCATCAAAAAATCGATTCGGTTTTATGCCAGGGAGGTCAACAACTGATGTTATTTTCGTACTTCAGCAGATGATTGAGAAGCTTAGGGCAAAGGGAAATGACCTCCACGTGGTCTTTATTAATCTAGAGAAAGCTCATGATAGAATACCTCGAGATTTACTTTGGTAGATCTTAGAAAGAAAGGAGTCTCCAAACACTACATTGACTTGGTGAGAGATATGTAGGAAGGAGCACTAACTAGTATTCCAATAACTAGTGGAGAGACAAGTGAGTTTTCAGCGACAATGAGTCTACATCATGAGTCAGCGTTGAGCCCATACCTCTGTCTTAGTTATGGACGACTGAACTAGGCACCTACAAGATGAGGTACCATGGTGTATATTGTACGACATAGTTTTGATCGATGAGACCCGCAATGATGTCAACACAAAGTTAGAACTTTGGAGGGATGCTTTAGAATCTAAAGTATTTAACATTTAGTGGACTATGAAAGAGTATATGGAATACAAGATTAGTAATAATAGGATTAGACAGATGAGGAAGTAGTTAAGATTGATGGCCAAGAAATACCAAAAATAATGCGCTTTCGATATTTTGGGGCGATAATCCAAGAAAATTGAGAGATTGAGGAAGATATTGCACATAGAATTAGAGCTCGATAGGTGAAGTGGAAATATATAGCCGGAGTTCTAAGTGATCTCCACATACTAATGAAGCTGAACGACAAGTTCTATAGGACAGTTGTGAGACCAGCTTTGCTTTTAGGAGGGGAATGTTGGGTAGTGAAGGAACATACCCATAGGATGAGTGTAGTTGAGATGAGTATGTTGAGATGGATGAGTGGCAAGGCAAGAAGGGATAGAATTCAAAATGAAACATTTCGAAGAACTCATGTGCAACGCAGCTTAGTATAGCAACTGTTAGGAGGTGTGAGTTAGTTGAAGTGGAAGGCTCAAAAAGGGCAAGGGGTATACCCAAAAGGCTATGGTTGGAACCAGTGAGGAAGATATCTGGACATTTGGCCTCACTGAGGATATGACCCTTGATAGAGCAGAATGGTAGACCAAAATTCGTATAGCTAACCCCAAATAGCTCTGATGATGATGATGATGATGATACTTACTGGGCTTTCTTGAGTTTGGCCATCGGGATCATTATAGGCTTGATTGGAGGCTTGTTTCTGCAAAGAGTAGGTGGGTTAAAGGTTAGCTTTGTTAAGAGAGAGTGTGTGATGTGGATCCACATGGGCAAATTCTGGGTGACATGGGGCACTTTGCTTGGGTGAATTAACTGGGAATAGTTGTTGTATGGCTTTGGCAGTGGTAGGTTTTCTGCTGGTCTAGGTTGTTTGGGGGATCGTTGTTGTCTAGAAGGGACATTTTGTCTTCTCAACTCATTCGTTTGTCTGAGGTGTGGTTTGGTATTATAAGGTTTTTATTTCATCACCTTTTTCCCACCTTTACCCCAACCTACCTCTTTCCCTCTCCCTCCTCCCCACCCTGTCCCCTGCCAAAAAAAAAAGCAACAATATTCTCCTCTCTATGCTTTTCATTTTCTTCTGTACCTCCTCTCTTCCCATATCTCGTTTGACTCTAATTTTCTCTTTGTATTTTATCGTTCTCATAACTGTATTTAGATCCATGTACAGGCCTTAGTTCTTTGCACAAAAGAGGCTTTTTTTGTGTTTTTGTTTTCTGGTATGTACTTTTTGTGTGAGTGCAGAGCACCTGACCTGGTTGCCTCATTCCCCCCTCAATTTTATTATCTATAAAGTAATGTATTGTCATCAATTTCAAAAAAAAGGAAAATAAAATGTCTCTCAAAAATATGAGTGAAGAGTGCTAGAATCATTGGTATTTCGTTGTTTGTAATTGTCATCTTTATTCAAATTAGGAATTAAAATTTCTTATTTTTAAGTTGTAAAGCTTATGATATGCTATAATTGCCTGAATTTCCAAGAATCTCTCTCTCTTGCTCTATCTATGATGTATTTCTCATATATCATTGAGAATGTCTGCGACTTATGACATATTTTGCAGGACAGTTTTGCAGTTGTTGCGGCTGATGGTCCAGGTGAATATCCTGTGATCGCTGAAGCAAGAGCTGGGAATGATGCTGAGGGAATGATAATCACTCCTGGAACTGTTGCTTATATAACTACTGGAGGTAAGGTCATTCCTGGAAAAGAGTACATTCTTAGTTATATAACTGTGTGCTGCAATGTTTCATTAACTTTTATATACTGAAAGATTTTTGATAGTTTTTCTACCAATGTTTCATTAACTTTTATCTACTGGAAGATTTTTAATAGTTTTTGTACCATAAGTTTCCAGTCACATTTCCAGTTGGATCTTCCAATAGTTTTTGTACCATAAGTTTCCAGTCACATTTCCAGTTGGATTACTCGTATGGACATGTTTATATCCATCTGAACATGAAATATGTGTATCTCAATAACATCTGAACATGCAATATGCAGATGACACCTTGGTGCTCCTTGACGTCTCTCCTAGAGAAATTGACACCCTCAAGCTTTTTCTTAAATGCTTCCAAGTAGCGACAGGGTTCAAAGTTAACATGGAAAAATCTAATATGATGGGCGTTGCTCAAATGAATGCAGAAATAAGAGCGATCATTCCTAATTGGGAGTGCCAAGTGGCGGATCTCCCCACAACCTACCTAGGTCTTCCATTGGGACTGGGGAAGCCAAAAGTGAGCTGGGGAAACCAACCACTTCCAGTCACTCTTGGCAGTCTTACACTCGATCTTCATTTGAACACATGGGAGATATGCTATGGCTAAATTTGACGGGCGAATCATGAGCCTCAGCACAGGTCATGGGCGCTTGGTTGGTTTGAGAAGGCCGTTGTGGATCATGGATTTTGGCATTGGTGGAGTGCTTTGATAGTCACTTTTGACCTATTGATATCAATCCACTTCTAGAGGTATTTCTATGTTTTTTTAATTTTATTTAACCCTAAAAATATTGTTTTCAACCATATTTATGCTTATGTGTTTTTTGGATTTTTTAGAGCTTTAAAATTGATTTTCAATGAATAAATGCTCCCTAAAGGTTATTTCTGAATTTTTTTTTTCTAAAAAGGGGTGGTTTTCAAATAATGGTCTTATGTGGTGGGACCCACGTGGGGGGGCTAAGGTCGCAGCCCCTACACATGTGGGGTCCACATGGTGTGGGACGTGGAGCCCCCATGGGCCACGCACCCCACATAGAGTGATGCCCCATTTTTCTCACTAATTTGGGGTATCTTGAGGGTGTCATTTTTATTACAGAAAATATCTTTTTTGGTTAGGTAAAAATATTCATAGATATTTTTTAAGTAAATCTTTTGTGATATTTTTATAGGATCTACATTATTTGGACCATATTTGTTTTATTTTGAAATTCTTAAATATCCCTTGATGAGATTAAAAAGGAATTTTTTAAATAAATCAAGAGATATATTTTGATTAATTATAATCTACATGGATTAGAAGTGGATATGGGTCAAATCTTATGGGATAAGGTTCCTAAATATCTTCTCTAAATCATGATGGCTGGTCTTAGAGATCAATGATTCAGATTATTTATCTCTCACCACACATAGTACTTAAATATTCTAGACAATGCTAAAACCTAATCTGATTGGAACACCTTTGGGCCCTTTAGGCCCCTATAACTAGGGGACTCCCCCTCATTCTTAGTATATCAGCTGTCTCCATCTCTTTCTCCTCTCCATGCCACTCTTCTCTCTCCTCGCTCTCTCTCTCTCTCTCTCTCTCTCTCTAAGGTGGCATGCCACCCTCCATAAGAATTTGGGGTGGCATAGACCTCCCAAGAGAGAAAGGGGGCACGCGCAGCCCAGAGTGGAAAATCCCACAGGATTAAAAGGGTCTAGGAAACCCTAATTGTAATCCTTGCTCTCATCCCCATAGATGTCCGATAAGGGTGTTCCAAATGTGCTTCCCAATTTAGATTGGTAGATTCAGCATGATCTAAGGATCAAGTGAGCCATGGATCGGGTGATCGGGTGTGGCGTGTGTGAAGTCTTAACGGGGTAATCCTTGGCAAAAGTCAAGTAAGCCTTCCCAGTTTATTATTTTATTTTTTCTGTTCTTGATTCATATTTCCTAATTGTGATTTCGAGTTCAATTAACTTTTGAATAAAAGTTTTATTTTGGCAGTAAGTATTAAAAAGATCCTAGATTGTGGTAGGTTTTATTTTTGTGTTGTTTTTTTTTTATTTTTATGGAAATTGTACATAGAAATTCCAACAATTAATAAAAGAAAAAGAAGATATTTTTTGAACTTTATATCTTGCATTCTACATAGCCACTCCTTTCATGCCTCAATAGGCTAGATGCCATACAATGAAACTGTGGATGTGGAGGCCTCAAGGTAAGCTTCCCTAAAGTGGACTTGAGCAGACCTGGACCTGGGTTGTGTTGACCCAACCTTTTGGCATCCCTAGGAGATATCTCCTTAGGCTAGCATATAATCTGGATTATTTGTTTTATTTGTTAAATACACCTGATCACCCAATGCACAAACAAGTGAGCACAATGCAAAAAGAAAATTGTGATTGATGAACAAATTCCGTGTAAGGTCAATATTTTTGTGTGTGTGTGCACATGTGCGCACATGGAGCTTGGTTTTCATGTGGGTTGTGGTCACATTTTTTGGGCCACTCTGGTCCAGGGTCCATTATTTAACCTGATTATGAATTTCTTGTAATTTCTTTCTAAAGTCAATCAATTTCTCTTCTTGGATCACTACTCAGTTTTTTCAATAAGAGACCATAGAGAGTAGGTACTTAAATCTTTTGGTCTTGCTGTTGGCATCATATTCTTTATATCTGTTGTTGCATTTCTGCTTTATATTTAACAAACACTTCATAGATGTAGCATCAATTATTGGCAATGGCATGACTAGTTTTTTCCTTTATAACTGCACTTAGGCAAAGAAAAAAGAACTTCCTTGAAGACTAGACTACAGGTCATGGTTATGAAGGGAAGATATTCCATCTCCCTCAAGCACAAGGATGAGTCCTACTGGTTGTGGGTCGTGTTATGTCAAGATATATTTATTTTCAGCAGATGCCTGAGGCTTATAAATAAATGAAGAAAGCAGAACCAAATGACGCTTTTCTACCCTGTTAGACTGTGATTTGATCTGTGAATAAGATGCACTTTTTCTTTATCAGTTTTGAACTTGTAAGTTCTTCGCATTCTATATCTGAGCATATCACAATGAAACGATGAGATCTTACAGGGCTTCAAACTTTCCTTTGATGTCCCAATGGCGTGCCCTTTGGTGCATCCATGCTTCATATAGCAGAGAGATCTATAAATGCTTGTAACAGTGCAGTTCTAATTTCAAGTTGCAGTGACAAGCCAATTCAATGACTCTCTTACTCTGTTTTTTGTGTTGTAATATACATCTTTAATCTGGCTTAAGGTGTGTGAATCGATGCATTATTTGGGTGTGGTCAATCAAGCTCTTGTTGCACTGGATTTCATCAAAACTCTGAATTTTATGTGTGTACATGTAAGAGATCTTCAATGATGGGTGAAAACGCCATGATAAGCTTGGACTGCCTTCTTGATCTGTTAGGCATGTCCTGGAATAGACATAAGCATTATCTTCATCATCAGATAACGTCAATTCAAGATATATAGAAAGTTTTGGCAAAGTTTTATGTTGCTTGTCCTGGAGTAGACATATCCCATGGAATTTTCAGAGTCCCAAAGAAGAGCAACTCCAAGCTCTCCACAGTTGGGACTTGGTCGAAGAATACCAGCCTCTATCCCGTGAGAAGAGGAACCTTAGAACCCAACCCCATATCGGATACCAGCTCCTCCTCTGTGAGGAGGAAATCTTCTGGTATCAATGTTTGAGGATTAAAAGGTTGAAGCATGCTGATCTTAACACTGCCTTCTTCTACAAAACCACCAATTGCCATAGGCGGGACAACACGATCACCCAGATTAAAGTGGGAGACTCCATTTACGACAACCTTCTCAAGTGGAAGGGGCGATCATTGAATTTTTTGGCGACCTCTTCTCTATTCCCTCAGCCCCTAAACCAAGGATGGCAGATCTCTCCTTCAGGTCCATTCAACCTGGCAAAGTGGCATGGCTTCAATGGTCTTTCACCGAAGACGAGATCTTCAAAGTCATCAACGACCTAGGCCAGGACCAAGCCCCTGGCCCATAAGGCTTCCCGATAGCACTCTTCAAAACCTTCTGGACATCCATCCTGATATCCTATCCTTCTTCAAGGAATGTCATTCTAGAGGCATTATCCATAAGGCCTTGACAGCCATTTTCGTTGCATTGGTGCCTAAGATAGAGGGCATGGAGGAACTTAAGGACTTCATACCCATTAGCCTCATTTATAGCTCTTATAAAATTCTATCCAAGGTTCTTGCCTCTCGCTTAAAAGAGGTCCTAGACTGGGTCATCTCCCCCCAACAAGGGGCCTTTGTCAAGGATAGGCAGATCCTAGATGGAGCCCTAGCGGCTAATGAATGTATACACTCTAGACACCTTGCAGAATCCTTGGAATTGTTATCAAAATTGATTGGGAGAAGGCTTACGATCATGTGGACTGGAATCTCCTGGATGCTTAGAATGGGTTTCGGTAGACGTTGGAGGACTTGGATTAAAAGGTTGCATCTCCTAACCCTTTTTCTCTATCCTAATCAACGGCGCCCCGAGAGGTCTTTTCCCTTCTTCTAGAGGTCTTCGACAAGGGGATCCCCCATCCCCTTTCCTACTCTCCGTGTTGGCAGAGGTTTTCAGCAGGTCCATTGAAAGGATGCACCAACATGGACTACTGGAAAGGTTAAAAATTGGGAGTCAAGGCCAGGTCATCTCCCACTCCAGTATGCTGACGTCACCTTTCTCTTCTGCTGGGCCACCACTCAACAGGTGGACTCCCTCTTACTTCTTCTCAAGTGCTTTGAGTTGCCCACTGGTTTAAGGGTCAATATGGCCAAATCCAAGATGATTGGTGTATCCGTTGATGCCCAAGTGAATAGCCTGCTGTCCACCTTCCTTGGCCTACCCCTCAGTATTGGACTCCTTAGAAAGCAACATTGGAGTTTCATTGGTGGACAAGTTTGAAAGGAAACTGGCTGGTTGGAAAGGCAGATTCCTATCATCGGCAGGTAGAGTCACGCTCATCAAGGCCACCCTCTCTAACATCCCAATTTATCAGATGTCCCTCTTCCATATGCCTGCCTCTGTAGCAAATTGTCTAGAGCAGCTCATGAAGAATTTCTTGTGGTCTGGTCTGGATGAGCAACAAAAATTTCACCTCATCTCTTGGGAAATAGTGTGCCAACCAAGGCACCCAGAGGCTTGGGAATTTGCAACCTGAGAACCAATAATTTGGCCCTTTTAGGTAAATGGTGGTGGCGCTTTCTCATCTAGGATAGCGAACTATGGATTGAGGTGCTCCAACACGAGTACCTTTGTCACTAACCTCATACGCTATCTGATCCCACAAGCACCTGTAGATCCTCTGGGGTCTGGAAATCTATCCTTCCGCTCCCTTGATCTTTTTAAGGCGCACATTTACTTCCACCCCCGGTTGGCCAACAGGGTCAAGTTTTGGCACGATATTTGGCTGGGCAGTTCTCCCCTAAAGGACCTGTTGCCTCTTCTTTTCCAAGTGCCTCTCAAAACAGAATCCATGGTGTCTGACCTCTTTGTACCCCAGGGTTCTTGTCACTTCTGGAATCCAAACTTCCGCAGGCCAGTAAACAACCATGAGGTTGAAGAATTCCTCCATCCATTTCTATTCTTCACTTATCTTTCTCTCTGCATTTGGAGGGGTTCAACTAATCTGGTCCCCCTCCACTTCGGGTCACTTCTCAGTTTCCTCTTTCTACAACATACTCCATCCCCCCTCCTCTCCCACATCCCTCTCTCCCCTTATCGTTAGTGAGGCTTGTTTCTTCTTCATTCCCCCCAAAATTTAGGTCTTCTCCCGGATTGCCCTATCTGAAAGATCTCTCACTGTCGATCAGATCCAAAGGAGGGGAGTCCCCATCGCCAACAGATGTGTAATGTGTACGGCAGATGCGGAGGCCAATGCCCACCACTTCATCCACTGTGAAGTGGCCTTGACCCTCTGGGGAGACATACTCCAACTATTTAACTAGTCATGGGTCACCCTGCGATCTGTTCCCCACCTTTACCCAATATCTCTACCCTGTCCCATGGTTGAAATCAGGTTCCCTCCTGTGGTGTGCCTCCATTGCAGCCACTCTATGGGTTCTTTGGATGGAGTGCAAAAACAGAACTGTTAAGGGAGAGAGGATCACCATTGAAGCTCTTAAGGCCTGGATAAGATCGTTGGTTATCCTTTGGGCCAATAACAACAACCTTTTCCGACATCTTGCCTGTGCTGATTTTCTTCTTAATTGGCAAACGTTGCTCATTTTAAGTCCTGCTCGTGTACCCCGAACCTGGTCAAGCTGAATTTTGATGGTTGCTCACTCAGGAACCCAGACCCAGCTGGGATTGGTGGCATCTTTAGAGACCATCTCGGTGTCATGCTGACATCCTTCTCCAGATCCATCAGCCACACCAACTCCATCATGGCAGATGTCATCGTGCTCCTCGAAGGGCTATGCATTTTCAACCTCAGTCGGGGCCTGACTCTAATCATAGAAGGGGATGCAAAAAATGTCATCTCCTGGTCGTCTCGCTCTTCCCCTTGCCCTTGGAGGTTGTCTCACATCTTCGACAAGATCTTCCATATTTGTAGGCCTATTATTGTTTCATGGTGACAAACGTGGTGCGAGGCAAACTCAGCAGCAGATGCCCTGGCTAAAGCAGCAGTATCACAGCACCAAGATGGGGCCCTTGTAGAACCGCATTAAGTTCCTGGATCACCATTCTTGTGTACCTAAAAGAGCTACTGTAAAGCATTTTTTGGACTCTCCTTTGTGGTAAAATTTTATACAGAGCACCCAACTTGTGGGTTTACCCATTTCTTGTACAATGGATACTTCCTCTTCAACACAAAATAAACAGTTTAAAAAAAGTACATGCGCATGTGTATAATAATGGTGTACACAGACCGACCATCCACTTTCTGTCATCACTAGTGGACTGTAGAGATGAGTGGCATTTCTGCTCAAGTCCACTTTTGTCTGTCATAGTAACAGCAGTTTGTCTTGGATGCCCATTGACGATGATAGATGATGAAAGGACACTCATGCATCTTTTGCATGGCTACACGGTTAGCAATGAGTGCATCCACTTTAGATTCCAAAGTTGGATCATGGGGATGGACTGTGGTTCTGATGATGGGCATCATTTTGATTTGCAATTGTTCATAGTTTACAATGACATAAAAATCTCAAAGTCCATGTGACACTGACTTGCTAGTCCTCTGCAGCTCTTGGGACGTTTCTGGAATGATCCAAATGGACATATGACGATCGCTCTTTGTGGTGTTTTTTTTTTTTGACATGTTAACAGGTAGGAATGGAATCATTGATGTTACATGGTGGCTCTGCGACATTGACCACCCAGGACAAGGGCCAATTCCTAATGGCTGCTCGCTCTTTGTTCCCATGTGCTGCCTTCCAAGCAATTCTGCCTCCATTTTGTGGGCATAAAACACTTCAAAACAAACCCAGTGCAGGACTTATAAAGAACAAGGGTGAAGCATAAAAAGGCAGGCGAATCATCTTGTAATATTGTTATGAACATTGAAACACACAATCACGGGAAGAGACCAATCCCAAAAAACAGTCCTAAGAGCCATCTTGTGCCGCTCCCTCCTTAGCGAGTGTGTCAGCCGCTTGGTTTCCTTCCCTCCAAATATGCCTCCATAAGACCTGCGTATCCCTGCAAAGGCGGTTAATCTCATAAAAAATATGAGCTAGGACCCAGTGTGGGGAAGAATATTTGGAAGCCCAAGCAATAACGTTCTTGGAGTCTCCTCAATGGTGAGGGACTCGAATGTGACGGTAGGAAGGAGCTTGACATCCTCATGTCGCGTGGTTTCCTCTGCCCCCATAGAGTTCGAATAACTTATGAATTTAGAAATGGACGCAATAGTGGATCCTGAGTGATCCCTGAGTATAGCGCCAAGTCCTTTTTCCTTTTACCAACTGAGCTAGTAGGCCAGAAGAGTTGATTGGAGTTCTTCTTCCAAGCTTAGCAATGGCCAATATGCTTGGGTTTGTGAATGTAATTGAGAGCCAAATTTGGACTACTACTTCTGGTTCATTATTTATTTTGTTTCACTTGTGACTTTGTTTTATGTGGTGCTTTGAAAACCTTGGCTCTCTACCTTGGTAACGTTTACAACTTCTTGTTGGCAATACTTTAAGAGCGCTTGTACTATGCTCCTGCGAGAGCATACTCTGCATTTACTCCTCCTCCAGGAAGACTTAAGAGGATTTTTTGATCTCAAAATTTGGGAAACACTAAGTATCCTTATTTGATTTATTTCAAAATAAAAACTGTGGATTTTGAGTTCTCTAAACACTTGGACCCCACCCTAAAACAATTGGATGGTCTCTATTCAATCTTGATGCATTTTATTTTCAAGCATATAGTGGAATTTCTTTCTTTTTTTCTCTTGAGGTTAGTCTATAGGTTGAAGACTTTACATCCCCAAAATTTGTGGTCCTAAAAATACTCCTTGATTGGGTTTTACCTGATGAAATAAATGCAGAATATGCTCCCACGGGAGCATGGAACCTTTTGGCTTTCTTTAATATGAACAGAGTGAAAATATATGTCATTGATATCAAACATGGAACATTATTTTGCGGTTTCGCCTTTTATGTATGCCATGCAGTTTTTGTTTTTGTTTTTGTTTTTAATCTTTTGTATAAGACTACTTATGATTTGTCTTGGCTCCAGAAAATTAATCATGTTTGTCAACCATATCCATGTCATCCTTGGTGAATTGTTTCTAGTGCTCAATGATTTACTTTGATTCTTGATTGTATATGCCTTTATTCCTGTCATGTTTTCTATTTAAATTTTAATAGATCCTTGTTTCTTCTACATGTTGCGAAAGCTGAAGAACATGCTTCACTTTGAAGAATATGTACTTTTTGAGCACATGCATGTGTGAAATGCATTGCATGTAAAATTATGTTGGTTCCATTGTGATTACTTAACATGGAAGTACGTTAGTCGAAGCTTGTATGAGATACTGTTTCATTGCCAGAACTTGTTCCTCTGCTGCATCATAAAACAATAGTAGCATCCAAAAATTACAAGCTTGTATGAGATACTGTTTCATTGCCAGAACTGGTTCCTCTGCTGCATTGTAAAACAACAGTAGCATCCAAAAATTACAATGATCGACTTCTGCAGACCACCACTGTAGGGGAACCCTCAATGGACCTAGTTTTTGATGCACTTCAAAGAAGGTTCCTTGGGTTTTCACCGCAGTCATAAAATGGACAAGGAGAGAAGTCACGTGTTTCAGGCCTCTTAAGGTGTTGTTTCCAACTAGCCAGACTGAAACCTTAAATTCCTTTTCCAAATGCCATCTTTTTTCCTCATACGTATACTAAATAACATGATTGTAAACCTTCTACACAACACTAATTTTGGATTCTTTTTTTCAAAATGAACATCTATAGAGGTTTGGGTGTTACGACTTCTACAAAAAGAAGAAGTTTGTGCAAAGAAAGTGGGACATGTGAAGATGCACGAGTTCGTGAGGAACTATGCTTCACTTCTCTGGGGTTCTGCACTCCTCTCCTCTTTTGCCCATGGATAAAGAGATAGAGTACATAAAGCCATGTACTACAGAAATAGATGGAAATACAAGTAAAATGACACTATTTCCCTGTGACTACCAACATGCTTTTCTCACACTGATGTTCTTTATTCATGAACATCAGTTTGTTGACCAAGATTTGAGAGTGGCTTTGTCTGCGGACAGGTATTTATAAGAAAGATGCATATGTTCATGAGCAAATTTCTTTGGTTAAGTGGCTATTTCCCTAATTGTTTTTGTGCTTCCACGAAAACTGAATTAAAGGAAACCTGGACCGAACTTCGAATATCAAATTGGAGTTGGAGTTGTCATGAGAAATTTGTATCTTTGTAACCCATGTAAACAAATAACCTTACTACAGGTAGAAGGCATCTCAGATACCCTGATTTGATATTAGATTTAAATGGTATGTTTGTTTCTTACACTTTCGACAATAGTAAATAATGTCCAGCACAATTGGCATCTCGAAACTCAATTTGGGATGATGAGGGAGAGAAGCGTGATCTACTAAACATGCCCTTAAAATACCAAATAATCATTTGAACAAGTGATGTGTGCATGCACGATAAGCTAAGAACATGCACTTTATGCGTGATGTCAATGATATATGATGTCAAATAAACGTAATAGTAGTGCTTTCTAACACATCTCCATCATCTTTAGAGGACTTGAAGGGGAATGAACCGTCTTATTAGCAGTGAGATTAGCAAGTGCAAGGATATTCTTTTCATTTCTTATTGGCTTATAAATACCCATTTTAAGGCTAAGAACTTCAAGTTGTAAGAAATATGTCATTACACCTTGATCCTTCATTTCAAACTTCCTCTCTAGGAGATGCTGGTTGTGATCTATGCCCTCGTGGTCACCCTCGGCAGCATGTCATCGACATAAACTGGTTGTAAAACAACACCTTAGTATGTTTAAAGAGGTGTTATACCCACTTTGATTCAATCCAACATGAATAATATAATGAAATTTCTCGAACTGCATGCTAGGTGCGCGTTCAAAACTTGTAAGCCTTTCTGCAGCTCACAAACTTAGTGGTGATTAGCAGGTCACTGGATTGTGCAGGAGGAAGCAACTGGATTCTTTATTCGTAGAAATAGAGTTCCGTGGGAGTGTCAGTATAGATTTGAATGGAGTAGGCTTATTCTGGTTCCAGACTGTCTTTGGCAAGCATATTCACATTTTACTTTATGGGTTTTGAGCTAATTCTTTCTTACTAGATAAAGCAAACCATAGTACCATGAGCCTTGGAAGATGCAAAATAGTTAATGCCGAAAAATTAATTGGATAATGAGATTTAATGCATATTTTAAAGTTAGGTGGATCTTTGCTTTAAATCTTTGTGTTGCTCACGGTGTTCTCGTTTAAGGTATAAGGAAGGCTTGAAGTTATCTTTTTCTGTTTGTAGCAATAACTTCTGGCATTTGACAAGTTAACTTCATTTTACAGACCATGAGGCCCATGGGAATTCTATCTTGGGCAAAGCTTGCCTTCTGAGTTCAATGCCTGCCTTTAGAGAAGTGGTCCATGTAATTCCAATGTTTGCCTTAAATGACGCATACACAATTAGCAGTTGGACATGTCCTTGGTGATATACACAACTTCACTATTGAAGTATGACTTGCAAAGATAAAATTGGCAAATCTTTCCAGTGGCATACATCTATTTCACTCACGTGGCAGCTATTAATTGGAAAGGGGATTGTATACTATGAGACCATTCACCTTTGGTATAAGGACGTCACAATCATCCTTAACAATCGATTGTAAACTCTAACGCCATGGGGTGCGTCACAAAGTCAATGGCACTCATTCAACCACCTGATTTGATGTCCAATATCCGAGGGTAATTGTGACTTCCCTATATCAAATGTAAATGGTCTTATTTTATACTTTCCCTTGAAAAAATTGCTTTCTTTTCTTCACTTGTACTTTATGACATGCACTATTCTATGTGTCTTGCATCAAATTGTTGTTATTGTTGTAAATGCATTTTGGTGTGATAAGTCATGAAAAAGTAAATTTTTGGAGTATATGGAGCGAAGTATTTGTATTTGGAACATGGCAATGATGAAGGTTGTCGATGCCAGTGGGCCACCAGGACTTCCAAGTTTGTTATAGTAAGGCTGTCACTGGTCGTATTTCAGGGTGTTATGCTTTTCACTTGATGAGGAGGTATGCCATTTCTATTGGTAGAAAGCAAAATCCTTGATGTTTTTTTGTGTTTGTTTGTTTTGCATGATGTGGATTATAGCCTGCCTCCATCAATTCTCTTAAACAAGTACACGTATTTCTCAAGTAATATAAAGGCATGCGATGACCTATTAGAAAGAGAGCGCCTACTTGTTAAGGAAAACACGTATAACATGCTATCGTATACCCAATCACCCGATCTTATGGTTCAAATTCGCTTATTTACTGCGCAACAGTCATCCAAAAGAAAAGACTCTCTCTCAAGACTTGTTCTTGGCAGCAAGCCCAGCCTGTCATTGTGAATGAAAGCTAGTGAGCATCGGATCAAAAGGTGGTAGGTTCTCTCCAATTAATGGAACATCCAACAAATCACTGGTACATACTCGAAGCCGATGAAAATCCCCAGGTCAATGAACTTTTACACTCCCAACCTCTGTGAGAACTTGTGGCCAACATGAAACCCAATGCTGAAGAATATCGGAAAGTACAATCATGTTGCCTTTGAAGAACTTCCCCTCTAGGCCTTCTTCCAAAAACCCAATGCTGAAGAATATCGGAAAGTACAATCATGTTGCCTTTGAAGAACTTCCCCTCTAGGCCTTCTTCCAAAATTGAAAGGGACTAGAGCAATTCTTGGACAACCTTCTCTTGTTCATCTCCCTCTGAGTATGACATTCTCCATAGAAGAGGAAGCATCTCTACAAGCCAAAAAGAAAAGAGAAGTATGGGATAGAATGTAGGATTTTCACATAGAGGTTCATTGGTCACGCATATTGTTGTCTGGTACAGCCTTAATTTGCATGAAATTTGTGTCGTTTTGGCACTTGATGACAATGGAAAGAGGAAAGTATGTATCATAGAATGTTTATGCATTTGCACTGGTCAGAGAGAGAGAGAGAGAGAGAGAGAGTAGGTAGTAGTAGGAAGTAACTA
>NW_006496517.1:981448-1025970 GCF_000471905.2 Amborella trichopoda | reverse complement strand
TATATATATATATGCCCATATTTCAACCGATTTGGAACACAATGTTATAGGAAAAGTATTTAGTGGCCCCACATTGCCACAATGTACACTTATTCGCCCAACGACCACTTTAGGTAATTTGAATGAACGTAAAATTCTTAAAGCGTTTGATTAGGGGAAAAAAGTATATTAAAGGTTGTTATCTTTCTTGTAGAAATAAGTTTGTACATTTTTTATTTTATTTAAATTGGATAGGTGGATTTGACACTTTCTAAAGGACGATTACTTTTTTATTACCAAATAGACAAATAGACGGTTATTTATCCGAAATTACAAGCATCACCTCCCCAATGTCATGCGTTTTTTTTTTCAAAAGTTGTCCTCTTTTCTGGCAATGCAAGTACTTTAGTGATAATTTTTTGAAAAAATTACAAAAAACCCCAAGCTTATATTTTTTTATGCAACTTGCTTCCAATCTAATTTTTTCTCTTATTTTTTTGCCAAAACAAATTTTCTATGCAAATACGCTCAAGGGAAAAAGTTCTTTTTTTTTAAACAGAAATGCTTTCCCCATATACAAAACTCATTTTGGCCTTGATATTGACTTTTTAACCTAGTAGAACATTGTCGGAGCGTACAAGTACCAAATTGCCCGTGTCGGAGCCTTGAAATCCAGTGACATCTATTACCGGACCGCCCTCTGCAACTGTTGGACCGCCCTTTGGAAAGGTTGAACTGCTTTTTATACAGTGCCGGAGCCATACTGCCGGACTGCACTTAGTGCTGGAGCCTTACTGCCCAACCACACTTTACATAGTGCCGGAGCCCTTATTTTGGTGGGATGGAGCCATACTGCCGGACTGCACTTAGTGCTGGAGCCTTACTGCCCAACCACACTTTACATAGTGCCGAAGCCCTTATTTTGGTGGGATAGAGGAAAGAGAGGCGCCGGTAAGAAAAAAAAATAAGGAATGGTAATTTAGGAAATTTTTTATTTTTTATTTGGATGGGGGCATTTGTATAGATTGTATATTTTGGGGAAAAATGTGGGAGAAAATGTTAGGGTAAGGTAAATTATAATAGGAAGTCTCGTATTGTTCTTTTTTGTAATTTTCTTTTATTTAAAGTGAAAGAGTTGCTCGGGGGTTTGACTTACCGGAAGTTCTCCTCAGAGTTTGTTTAGTCCTTTGAAGACCGATATTCAAAATGCCAGAGATCTGTACGGGATTCTCTCTCTCTAGATCAGCGTGAGTGGCGCTCTCTCTCACTCTTTGAATAACGGGTCTCACTCTCTCAGACAAAACAGCAAAAGCTTCTCTCCCTCTGAGACTGGTTCGCTCTTTGTCTCTATATTCCTTCCCCTCCCTCAGCCCATCCGCCCACGAGTACAGGCTACACAGGTATCAGAAAAATACTTTTCTATTTATAAATGGAAAATTCTGGAAGATAATTTTTGAAATTAAGAAGACCCTATTATCATGTACGGTTAACCTATTCTCTAGAGAGAGAAAAGAATTGGGGGAAAATGGTGAGAAGAAATCAGACAATAAAAGTTAGGGAAATTGTATAAAATCCGCAGGGAAAGAAATGGGGGCAATGTAAGAGACACATGAAATGGTTTTTGAATGGGTTTAGGTGCTTTGAGGCTAAACAAAGGGATACCTAGGGTTTCTTGTACGCAGGAGAGAGAGACCCTTTTAGGGGGGCCATTTTCCAGCCGATACCGGTTCTTTCCGGCCACTCTCTTTCCCCCAAACCTCAACCATTTTTAGTCGTAATTTTTTTTGCCAATGGAAACCTTCTTTTCTGTTATCACTCCATATTGGGTTATCACGAAAACCCCGTACAGTATCACTCCATATGGGGTTATCACACCATATGAGGAAAACCCCGTATAGTTGTTCGGTATTTCGCACGTTGGATAACCCTTTTATTTTTTTAAAAAAATAGTTTTCCTCATGTCGATATTTGTATTGCCGGACACAACTTAGCAAAATAAAAAGTGATAGCTCGTAAATAAATGAGTCTCCTATCGGTAATTGACCCCCCATGATGTCTGTACTCTTAATTTAAAACTAAAAAAACAATATTTGGAGCTCAAAAACCTTTGATCCATCCACCCTCCAGATTAGCTGTGCTGATCCATCCACCCTCCTAGATTGACTTTGCAGGTCCATTTAATACAATGCATATTTTTCTTTTCTCCAAACAGATTTTGCCTGCTGCTGGATTGCCTACAGCACACATGAGTCCAAACAGGGGAAAGCCCTCGAGGAATTTCAAGAGGGCCGAGAAGAAGGGCTCGAGGGGAAGTTTTTCAGTTGAGAAAATATTGAATTTGTAGACATCATTGTAAATTTTCTAAGCTTGTGGATGGGAGCTCTAGGGGAAGCTTCAAATATAGAGTATTATGATGCTGAGAAGACCCCACTTATTCATTCTTGGATTGAAGAGTTCAGAAGCGTTGAGGTTGCGAAGGAGAGCCTGCCTTCTCATGATATGTTTATTGCCTTTTTCGAAGGTTGCCGTGAGCTTGCTTGCTACCCCCACTTCCACCAAATCAAGGAAAATGGTTTAATTTAATTGTGTTGGTTGAAATTAAAAATTGTATTATGTACAATAAAGATTTGAGCTTTTCTCATAAAAGCAAGAAAAGCTAAAATCTATCTTTTCTTGTGTTCGAATAATGTAGGCCTATAGCGGTATTTATTTTAGGAAAATTATCTCCATACCTCTCATTTTTATGTTTTATATCTTAATAGACCTAAGGTTTCAAAACATATATTGAGTCATAAAAATTCTAAGTTTTATATTTTTTAACTTCCTAGGCTAACTTTATCCTTTTTAAATCTAGTTTTTTTTCCAAAACAAATATAATAAAAACATATCATTTCTAAACACCATCTTTTCTCTCTCTTCACATGTTTTTCTTTAAACCTTTCTTTCTACCTATTTTCCCACTCTCTCTTCCCCTCTGTTCTCCGTTAGAGAGACAAAATGATGAATTTTAGAGAGAGCGAAATTTGGGGGGAATATATCACGTAAAGAGAGGAAGGGTTCAGAATGAGAAAGTCCTTTTTATATTTGTTAGGATTAAAAAAATAGTTAAAAGTGGATAAAGCTAGTTAGGAGGTTAGGAGATATATTTTGAACCATTGAATCTATTGAGGTATGAAAATAAAAAATAAAGAGTATGAGGATATTTTTCTTTTATTTTAAGCTTTTTTTATATTATTAAACTGTAGTGCACTCCGGAATTGCTTCTTTTATATGCACATTCATTACTAAGGGAGCACCAATGAATAAACATGAGCTTGACTTCCAAATTTATTTTTCAAACCTTATTTGTCTTAATTTTGTACTCTCTCTCTCTCTCAACAACAAATCTTATTGCTTACTCTTTCAGCTCAGATTCTTACTCTCTCCCCACAAAACCTACTCTCTCTATCTCTAACAAGTCAGTGGTACCGATATCTCTCTCTCTCTTTCTCCCACTCTCTATGGCTCTTTATTCAAATAGAATCTTACTAGCTTTTTTTTCTCTCTTTCTCCCTTTCTCTATGCCTCTTTATACAAGTACATTCTTACTAGCTTCTTTCTCTCCACAACAAATTTTGGTCGTCCCGCTGCCTCTGTTCATACAAATCCATAGTTATGATCATAACTAGTATATTAAATTTCAGTAATCCAAATAGGAAATCAATAAGGACCGATCGATTCCTTCTTGAAATAGAGAATTGATCCGATTTTGATGGACTCACACCCCCGTTCTGTCAGAAAAGTGGGAGAGTTGTTAGGGATACAGGCAATTTGGATTGCTTGAGTGACACAAGTTCTCACCTATTTTATATTTTAGTATATTTTTATTTTCATTTTTCAAAGTTAAAATTCCTATGTAGTTTTTTTGGGGATTGATTCTCACAATAGAGGATTGGACATATTATCACTTCTAAATCACTAATTCATCGATCCAGACTAGATTTTCAAAAGGCCAGTTCACCCCAGCAATTATGATCACCGAGTCATCACCAATTTTAATATTTTTGTTATTTTCATTTTACTATTGTCAAAATTCAAATTATTATGTAATTTTTATTGGGGCCCTAGTCTAACACCAGAGAATTGGTCTGGTTCTTCGATCTGGATCGCCAGCTCTCCAATCTAGACAAGATTTTGGGAATGCTGGTTTGCCCAAGCAATCTAGTTTTTCAAACACTAATTATAACCACGATGGACCTCAGTTGTAAAAGTAATAATTACCAAAGTCTATGAATAAGACTATCAGAGAGTAAATAAATAAATAACTTAAAGCAATAGATCACTTTACTCAAACATGGCGAGCAGACTCAAGGAAATGCAAATTAATCAAAAGAATTATCGCAGTTATAGTCAATGTTTAAATATTCAGCTCGCGCTCATGACTTAGCCCTTGCTCGAGGGAAATAACTCTGGAGAGTCCACGTGGACTTGCCTGAGTACTACCTAAAAGTTTTTTCAAGAGAGAAGCTATCTCAAAACATTAGAGAGAAAAAACTCACTCAAATTTTAAGTTTTAGACAGAGACATATCTTAACATTTTAAATAGAGAAAAATATCTTAAAATTTAAGAGAGAAACAATGTGAAGTTTTAGAGATAGAAATTACTTGAATTTGTTTTAGAGAGATAAATTATCTCAAAATTTTTAGAGAGAAAAGTTTCTCAAACTTAATGAAACAAATGACATGGTAATGAATAATACAATCAAAAGAGTTGAACGAAAAAAAAAAGAAAAAGAAGCATGAAAACGTTATGTATCCATGTACCCTCCAAACGGCAGCTTAGAGTTGGCTATTACAAATCATTTTAAAAGGGCTTTTTCTTCTAAAGTTAGATTTACACCGAGGTTAAATAGTGTTCCATTCAAGGTGCTTTTAATTACTGATGTTTCTCAATTGGATGCACATGTTTCTATGGAGGAATTGAAATTTGCAGTCTTTTCACTTTATGGTGATAAAGCCTCAGGTCCAGATGGTTTTCCATTTATTTTCTTTCGGAATTCTAGAACTTGGTTAAGATGGAGCTTTTGGAGATAGTAAGGGGTTTTTTGATGAGGGGTAAATTATATAAAGGAGTTGACTTTTATAGCGCGGATTCCCAAAAAATCCACTATTATAGAGTCGTCAGATATTAGGCCCATTAGCTTTATCACTAGTCTCTATAAAATTATTGCCAAAATTTTGGCAATGAGGCTAAAAAGGGTTCTGCCGTCGATTATTTATAGTCCTCAATCAATGTTCATTTAAGACTGTCTTACTTTGGATAATCTGCTAGTGGCACAAGAGTGTGTTCACTAAAGGGTACTAAACCAACTACCAGGGGTTGTGATTAAATTAGTATGGAGAAAGTTTATGACATGGTTGAATTGGGTATATTACTAGAAATTATGAAACAAATGGGTTTCTCTGAGTGATAGAAGAGTTGGATATATGGTTGCATGTCATCCGTTCATTTCTTAATTCTAGTAAATGGAAGCCCAAAAGGTTTCTTTAGGGCCTCTAAGGGATTACGCCAGGGTGACCCATGTTTTCATTTCTCTTCACGATTTATGCATAATGTTTTAGCTTGATGTTAAAAATGTGAAGATTGTAGGTAACTCTATGGGATTCTAGGTTGGGGTTAATGGCCTTAGTTTATCTCACTTTCAATATGTTGATGATACATTGATATTCTGCCAAGCGAGTGTTGATCAAGTATCTAATATTGCTCTCTTTTTAACTTGTTGTGAAGTAGTTGTGGGGCTCAAAGTTAATTTCAATAAGACTTCTCTTATTGGTATTAATTGTAAGGATGAGTTAGTGAAGGAGCTTGCTGTTGTTTTGGGGTGTAAAGTGGGTTTCCATTTATTTATTTGGGGATTCCTCTTACTGTGGGGAGGGAACCTATCTCGGTATGAGATACTGTTTTGTATAAAGTCCATGTTAAACTGAACTTGTGGAAACCAAAATATTTATCCTTGAGAAGAAGGGTAACTTTGTTACAGTCTTGCTGGCAAACTTACTAATGTACCAGATGTTAGTTATGTAGATGTTGTCTTCTATAGTTAAAAAAATTGAGAAGATGATGAGAGATTTCTTGTGGGATTCCGATATTGAGAATAAGAAATTTCATCTTTTTCGATAGGATAGAGTATGTACGCCCAAAAGCAACGATGGATTGGGCATTAGAAAGGTGGGGTTACTTAACCAAGCTTTGTTATCCAAATGGTGGTGGCGCTGCCTTGCCCTTAGAGATCATTTAAGGTTCCAAATCCTTTCCCACAAATATGGAATGGATAGGCTTGATGTTTGGATTGGGGGTGGGGGTGGGGTGGGAAGCCAGAGCCATTCTAGTATTTGGTGTGATATTTATCAGTACAAACAACTAATTTTGAGTAATATACAATGGTTGGTTGGTGACAGCAGAAAGATATTATTTTCGAATAAAAAATGGGTTGGGGAGATGCCTCTTAAATGGGCTTTCCCAGACGTGTTTGATGGAATGGTGCTGCCTAATGCCAAGGTTTCATGGGTGGTTGAATTTATAAGTGATGTTATGGTATGGAATGTCAATTTCAACTATAATAGGATAAATGTAACAACTCTGTCTAGCTATCTCGCCCTTATGGATATGCTCAATAAGGTTGTTATTCATAGGGAAGTAATGAGGTAGTCTGGGAAATTGAGAATGATGGTCTATTCTCAGTTAAATCACTCTAGCAATTTCTCTTATATGATCAGGTTAGGTGGTCCCTACCTCAGGTGGCATATTTCTAAAAGTGGCCTATTCCTCATAAAGTTCAGGTATTTCTATGGTTCGCTGCACAAAATAAGGTGTTAACTGTGGATAACCTTATCAAGAGAGATAACCTTCTCAAGAGAGTCAGGAGCCCATTTGTTTCTGCATTATGTGGTGGCAACTAGGATATGGTCTTGGTTTATGGCTTGTGTTGGTGTGTCCCTTGTTATGCGTCAATGTGTGTTTGGTGTGGCGACTAGCCTTAATCTTCCTCATCTTCCCAAGGCAGGTAAGAGGGTATGGCAACTTAGCCTAGCTGCGATTCTATAGGAAGTCTGGAAAGAGAGGAATAAAAGAACCTTTGAGGGGGTTGGTCTAGCTTTTGACAGACTTCTCAACACAATTAAGCATTACTATATCGTACTAGTTGTCTGTTGTACCTGAGGGCTAGGCCATTGCTGAAGTTGATGTATCTCTAAACCTTGATAACTTTTATTGTTTGAATTTTACAAAGTGTCAACCGAGATCAATTTGGACTCCTCCGTCTTTGTATGGCTTAAAACTAAAAATTGATTGTGGTTCCTTGGGTAACCCAAGTTTGGTGGGGTGGTTCGGGATTGGAATGTGAATGTTATTTTCTCCTATGCAGGGCCAGCTGGTGATACTATTGCTAATTAAGCTGAGCTTTTTGCCCTTTGTGACGGTTTGAAGATCTTCTTGGCTAAATATCTGGAAACGAATGTGGTTGTTGAAGGTGATTCACATAATGTGATTAGCTGGTGCAAGAGAAAGATGAAAATCCCCTGGACGTTGAGATCGCTATGGCTGCAAACCTTGAAGTCATTAGATCACCTCTCAATCTCCTTTGTTCATGTTTATCGAGAGGCTAATGATGTGACTGATTCCTTGGCTAAGGGTGATGCTATAGTTTCTTCAATTGTGGTAGCGGATGATATAATCTTATCTTTGTAATTTCCCATTATCAATAAAACTCTATTAACATTGGTAAAAAAAAAAAAATAGAATCAAAGAATTTTATTTTATTAATTAATTACCAATCCACAAAAAAATATAAAATATACAATTACTGGAAACCAAAAAGCAACCACAACACCGACATTTAAGTGGGAATCTCTTTGAAAGAAAAAACCACGTGATAAACAAAATAAAATCTACTAAGAAAAGGTACAACGATTCTTCTCAAGCCAATTGAATGTGGCATGAAGATATGGGAACAAGAAAAATAAATAAATCCATAGTTATTTATGTGAGATTGGGTTTACAGATGTATCTAGGCTAGTTCCAACATCAGATCTAACAAAATTCCCTCTAAGCTTAGTAATCTTGAAAATAAGTGGGGTTATGTCGAATTCCAATCTAAAGATGAACCAACCTTAGAAGATAGAGAAATTACCTAAAATGTTTAAATAGGGAAATATCAAAAAAATTTAGAGAGAGAAACTATTTCAAATTTTAAGTTTTTGAGAGATAACATATCTTAAAATATTAGAGAAAAACTATGTGAAAATAGTTTAGAGAGAAAATCAATAGAAAGTTTTTAAAGAGAGAAATTATCTCAAAGCTTTATTGTTGAGTTCCAAGGTTGAAATAGGACGGAAGTCGGCTTTTGCGGCGGTCCGAGAGGGATAAGGTCCTAGGATCCGATTCTCCTTCGGAACATAATTTGACGGGACCCATACTCTTCCAAATATTCGATTTATTTGTATCAGAAATCAAGACGAGCCCGCATTTTCGATTATAAACAATTGGCTGCTTCAGAGGCTCGTCTTTCTCTTTTTGAGTTTCCAACAAATTTTCTTAATAAGCATTTTTATCTTGCAGTAATTGTAATGAATATTATGTTTTCCTAATCTAGATTTGGATCTGGACCTGCCTTGACCTTCCAGTCTCTTTGCACTTTTCTCATCAGATCTCCCTCTAACGATTAAACCATCTGCATTTGGTTAAGCAGTACCATATCTCTTCTTCAAATTATTAGAGAGAAGAGTTGGAAGTCACATTCTCCATCTCTATGATATCTTTTTCATAAAGCAATGTTGTGACTAGATGATTATACGAATGAGGGAGTTAGAATAATAAAATTACAACCTTATCCTCATCATCCATTTTAGCATCAATATTCATAATTCACAATTTCCTATTTCTACAAAACCCCTCAAAAGTTTCCCTCTAATTTTCGGACTCTTTTCTCTCTCTAAAATAATCCATATAAAGAAAAAGCAAACTCCATATGGAAAGTACATGGAGCCAATCTCAAAACACTAACTTTATATAAACTTAACTAATCCCATAAAATAGGGATTCAAGGCATATATATCAACATTAAGTTCCCTTCTTTGTAATAGGTCCATCTAATATTCTGGTTACGCCTGAAATAATTATCATGGAGAACCAACAATCTCACTCCACCAATGGTCATGAATCAATCTGGTGAGGAGTAAAACATTAACAAGGTCCACATAATTAGACATTAACAAGGTCCACATAATTAGAAGACATTTTTTATTTCATTTCAAATATTCTTTCAAAATAATAATAATATGGAAAAACAATCAACATATTCAATACCATATACAAAAGATTACTTACTGCAATCTATAAATTTCCAATTAGTCATCCTCATACAATTATTTCAGTATCCATGTTAATTATAGTAAGAGTGCAAATACGTAAGCTAGGCTATGGTTAATGGTCAAATTTCATGAACAAATGTCATTCTTAAATTAACACTTAATATTATCATTGAAAAAAAAAAAAAAAAAGGCAATTTTAAGATTGAAATTTCACATGCAAAAAAAAAAGTTAAACGAGCACAAAAACCCACAATCCGCCATCCTTTATTGTTCTACTTTAACGCTTAACAAAAGAGATTCAATTTTTTTTCCAAAATACTTGTAATGCATCCCATTAGTAAAGCCCTCTCAAAATGTATAAATATATTTTTTTATTGAAGTGGTTTATGACCCAAAGATTAGGCTTTTTGAGCCCCAAAACCCCAATCCTCTATTACTCATACTTTTTTTCCCAACTTAACACACAACTATTACACATTTGTGGGATTTTCTTGATGATTGGACTAACTGTCAATACCTTAGAGTCACTAATTCAATGCGAGCAAAAATCATGAAAACAGCTATTAAAAAATAAATAAATAATATGAATAAAAAGAGTATGGGATGTTAAACCTACCTGAATAATAGTCAATAGATTATCAAATGTCTGCTGTTGTGGAGCTTCTGATGGTACTCTGCAGAGAGAGTGAGAGCTCTGGTTAGAGAGAGACAGGATAGAGAGAGAGAGCAGAGAAGAAATAATGGGAAGAATGGTTGGACGGTGTTTAGGGGACATTTCAAAAACCTGTCTGATGATATGAATACCAAACAAGTTAGACTTACCTACTATCCGGTATCAGAAATATCAGAGATTTAACTTACAAAAGAAAGCTGCTATCCGACAGTCGAAATGGCAGACATAGCCAATGCTTTGTCGAAAGAATAGGCCCTCCTGTCTGGTATTGTTATTGTGGGACAAGAGGGCCACTTAGGTGGAAAAAAAAACCACCCCGAGGGGGTAGTCCTTGTAATTTATGAAAAAAAGGTAATCAAATGATAAAAAAAATATAGTGTTCGTACGTAATTTTCTCTCTCTTATATAACGATTGTATGAAATGAACGGAAAAAGTTTATTATGCATTATAATGTTCTCATGACTCATGTTACCTACTATTTTGTGGAATACAAAACAAAATAAAATAAGGAAAAAGTTCATATAAGGTTGCAACCTTATACAGTTGAAGTAAGGTGCAACTCAAAAATTCTACAGTGGAAGAGCCCTCTAACTGATCATCTCAACCTTGTGATGAATGAACATGAAGAAAAAAAAGAATTTCAAATCCAAAAAATAGGGCATCTTGTAATAAGTTATTTAGACTGTCTATTTTCAAGTATTTCTTGATCTGTACCATTTTTAAAATTTTAAATTTTGAAACCATCATAAAGTTTTCTACCTCGAGATGGTATCTCTAGGTAAATTTTATAGGTGCTCCTTACTTCTACAGTATAAGGAGGCAACCTTATACAAACCTCACCCATAAAGTAATGGCCTTCTTACTGATCTTTATCTTGAAGCACACCATATTTCGTACGCCCATATCGTGGCAGAGGCACCCCTAGCCTGTGCACAGTTGCCGATCGAGCTCATCGCTTGTCCCGACCAACCCAAACTTCACCGTGGTGGACTTGTGGGATTTGACCCCCTGCAACCCAAACTTGATCACGGTGCATTTGTGGTTGGCTTGCGGAACTCAACTGTAGGAATTAATCGCAGCGAAAAGGATAACATTGCGTAATGTGCACAATAGCAGTGCAATGAGTGCATCATGCGTAACTTCTTGTGACTATTGTAAACTGCACTTATTAATGACCGTTTAGAAATTGTCATAACTGCTCAGTGAATAAGTGTTGGTACGTGTGTGGCCATGGAGCCTTTAAATGTGTAATATTTCTCTCTCTTATAATTTAATGCTTATCACTAAAAAAAAAGGCTTCTTAGAGAGAGAAAGTGCCATTACTTAACAGTTAAAAAGTAACCACCAATTTCCCAGGATTACAGGGCCATGTTTACTCAGATTTCAGGATAAAGCCGAAGGTTGGAGAACGGTCTCCTCCATCCCTCTTTAAGAAAGGTTTCATGACCATGGAGAGGTATGCAGAAATTTACAGAGTTCTCATAGTTAAGCCTGATCTTTGTAATCAATAGTCTAAAGCCATTGCCCTTAATCCTAGGAGTGGGTCCATCTATCCCCCAAGTTTTTTCAACATTGGTATTACAGCAAGTTGTGGAAGCATGGTGGGCTCATAACCTACAGGTCCCAATTTTTTTTGATATTTTATATCTTTTTTTTTTTTCTGAGTTTAATTTGCTTTAACTTTGATATTGTGCTTTGTCATTCACGTATATCTTGCTGTAATATTTTTTTCTAACCTTAAATTTAATAATTTGAATTTATTTATTTTTTATAAGTTTCTCTCTCTTAATTTATTGCTCCTCATTTAGGATTCAGTGTTTGTTTTTACTGGTATTGTTGGTTCTGGAATAGTTTCTCTTCGTAAATTCTTTTGCCATATTTTCTCTCTCTAGATTGCATTTGGCTTACGTGATCATAGCATACTCCTCTGTTTAATCTTTTGTAGAAAAAAGTTAAAGAGATAGAGACGCTAGAAGAATCATCAAAAGAATAAGAAGAGAGAGAAAATAAGTTTAAGGTTGTTGCAGAAGAGTTATCTTAACTTAGCATATGCCCCAATATTAGTTTCTCTCTCTACGCTTTCTCTCTAGAGTAGGAACAAGTTGTGTAGTTATTTTCTCTCAGATCAAGTTGTTGATACAATACATTCTTGAGCCCACAAAAAATGAGGCAAATAATTATTCTCTCTATTTTCTAATAAAATTAATAATAATAATAATAATTTTTAAACACGTAAAAAAAAAAAAAAAAAAAAAAAAAAAAAAAAAAATTAATTCTTCTACTCTATGCAAGGTAGCTGAGCATCTAAATTTGTGTATTGTTATATACTTTTTACTGACCATGGACTGCTGAAATTCAAGCGGCTGACATCTTCTTTCTTCTATCTTTTTGTTGCTAAAAATTAGTGCATATTTTTTTTTTATTATTATTGAATCTTATTATACACGCGCCAATTCTATTGGAGTAAAGGCTAACATATCAGGTACATGTATTTTTTTTATTTTATTTTGTTGTGACCTATAATTTAGGGATTTTTGACATATTTTATTTGCATAATAATTGTCACTTCATTGCATAATTATCCTATGCTTTGGTCTCTTTAAGTTAGAAAATTTCATGATCTTGATTTTGTGAATTTTCCTTTCTTTTTTCCTTGTGATTATGTAATGCCATATTTTTTGTTGAAAAATATCAAATATCATTGTAGACTCTATATCTTGTGCTAAGACATATTCACATATTTATAAAAATTATTCTCATGCAAGATTTGACATAAAAGTAGTTGTTGTCTTACGTTATTAATTTTTTGTTGCATCACAGCAGTGCGAACATAAACTGTTCGAGAACATTTTTCTTTGAAGTTGCAGCTCACAGAGAGTCGGCAAACATATTGATTTAGCTAGCAGACAACCTTTTCTTAAACACAATTAAAATTGTTTTTGAACTTTTAGGTATTATCTAACAATTTAAAATGGCCTCTAGGCTAGTCATGTCAGAATTATCCAAACTTGAAAAACTCAATGCGACCAATTTTTCTGTGGAAAAAAAAAATTGGATATATTCTTTTTCAAGATAGGGTAGATTATGTCCTGGAAATAGAACCACCAGTTTTAGAGCCTAATACCAATGGCCAAGCCAAAAGGAGACTTGAAAAATGGTTAGAAGACGACAAAGTAGCTAGGACTACTATGTTGAGCTTTATGGAAATTTGGTTGTCATTTTTTTAGGTGGTGTTATGATGTGGACATATATCTTTGGTTCGTCCAGTTCGTCCAATGATGCAGAATGGCTCGTGAAAGTCGTGTAAGAACAATCGTCCATGTCCGCTTTGTTTTAAGCTTTCGTTATTTGTGTTTCAAAGCATTTTGTAGTTATGTCCTTCGACAGCTTTTGTTCCAGTTTTATCTATGAATGGAGCAATGTATCTGGTAGAGGTTTGGAAGATGTGATTGTAGCAGCCTTTTGAAGTTTAGCTGCATATGCAGTCTTTTGTATCCCTGACATCTGGTCTTTATTTGCTACTTGCCTGATCTTATCATAGTTACACTCTTATGCATGGCAGTATCTACCCATCTATTTGTTCGCAACAGTTGCTCCCTCTTTGATGCATGCTCTTCTTGATATGGGAGGTTATTTTGCTCTCTCAAGATCCATTTAAACGGGAGTTGTTTTATTTTATATTAACACGCTGGGGAGGGGAAGTTGCTGGCTTGGTACAATGTTGTTTGATTTGGATGAATATCTGAATTTTTGGATTTTTTTTGTTTTGTGTTGAATTATTTCATCAGTAATATCTTTTTTATTGCATCATTGCTAAACATGACGAGCACAGGAACTAGCTATTTTGATTGGATCCGTTCTGGTGCTATGCAAGTTTCATGATCTATGGTGTGACCACAGGGATTTATTTCTTGTGGTTTTGGTACGCAATAGAATTCACAATTTAATTATTCACCCAAAGAAGTAAAAAAAATAAATTTAATTTAACTTCTTTTGTTCGTGCGATGATGCAAAATGGCTCATTATAATCGTGTAATAACAATCATCCATGCTTCGTGTTACCTATCTTGCCTCTTTGTTTTATGCTTTTGTTATTTCTCTTTCTAAGCATTTTGTTGTTTCGATGGTTTTTGTGCCAATGTTATCTATGAATAGAGTAATGTATCTGCTAGTGGTTTGGAAGACGTGATTGTAGCAGTCTTTTGAAGTTTAGCTGCATATGAAGTCTTATGTGTCCCTAACATCTGGTCTTTAGTTGCTTCTTGCCTGATCTTGTCCTAGTTACACTCTTATGCATGGCAGTATCTGCCCATCCATTTGTGCGCATCAGTTGCTCCCTCTTGATGCGTGCTCTTTTTGGGATGGGAGGTTATTCTGCTTTTTGAAGATCCATTTTAATGGGGAGTTGTTTTAATTTTATGTGAACACATTGGGGAGGATAAGTTGCTGGCTTGATGCAATATTTGATTTGGATGAATATCTAAATTTATGGATTTCTTATGTTCTGTGTTGATTTCATAAGCAATTTCATTTTTATTGTACCATTGCCAAACATGATGAGTACAGGAACTAGCTATTTTGATTGGATTGGTTTTGGAGTTATGCAAGTTCAGAGATCTGTGTTGTGGGCATAGGTATTTATTTCTTGTGATTTTTTAAGGTAGTAAAATTTGCAATTTTATTATTCACCCAAAGTAGTTAAAAAATATATATAAATTTAATTTGGTTGTTTTTTTTTAAGTGGTGTTATGATGTGGATATACATCTTTGGTTCATGCAATAATGCAGAATGGCTTGTGATAATCGTGTAAGAACAATCATCCATGCTTAGTGTTACCTACCTTGCCTCATTGTTTTATGCTTTTGTCATTTATGTTTCAAAGCATTTTGTAGTTATATCATTCAATGGTTTTTGAGCTAGTGTTATCTTTGAATAGAGTAATGTTTCCGCTAGAGGTTTGGAAGATGTGATTGTAGTAGTCTTTTAAAGCTGAATTGTTTATGCCGTCTTTTATATCCCTGACTTCTGGTCTTTATTTGCTTATTGCCTGATCTTGTCCTAGTTACACTCTTATGCATGACAGTATATGCCCATCCTTTTGTTCGCATCAGTTGCTCCCTCTTGATGCGTGTTCTTCTTGGAGTGGGTGGTTATTCTACTTTCTCATCATTCATTTGAATGGGAGTTGTTTTAATTTTATGTGAATATACTAGGGAGGGGAAGTTGGCTTTGATGCAATGGTTGATTTGGATGAATATCTGATTTTTTGGATTTCTTCTGTTATGTGTTGAATTATTTCATTAGTAATATCCTTTTTATTGTATCATTGCTAAACATGACAAGTACAGGAACTAGCTATTTTGATTGGATTGGTTTTGGAGTTATACAGGTTCTGAGATCTGTGCTGTGGCCGTAGGGATTTATTTCTTGTGGTTTTGGTAGGCAATAGAATACACAGTTTAATTATTATTCACCCAAAGAAGTAAAAAGTAAGAAAAAATCTAAATTTAATTTGGTTTGTTTTTTAAGTGGTGTTATGATGTGGATATACATCTTTGGTTCGTGCAATGATGCAAAGTAGCTCGTGATAGTCGTGTAAGAATAATCATCCATGCTTAGACCTACCTTTACCTTGCATCTTTGTTTTATTCTTGTTTATTTGTGTTTCAAAGCATTTTCTAATTATGTCCTTCGATGATTTTTGTGCCAGTGTTATCTATGAATGGAATAATTATTCACTAGAGGTTTGGAAGATGTGATTGTAGCAGTCTTTTGAAATTCAACTGCATATCTAGTCTTTTGTATCCCTGATATCTGGTCTTTACTTGCTTCTTGCCTGATCCTGTCCTAGTTACACTCTTATGCATGGCAGTATCTGCCCATCTATTTGTTTGCATCAGTTTCTCCCTCTTGATGTGTGCTCTTCTTGGGGTGAGAGGTTATTCTGCTTTCTCAAGTTCCATTTGAATGAGGGTTGTTTTAATTTTGTGTGAACACACTGGGGAGGGGAGTTGTTAGCTTGATGCAATGTTTGATTTGGATGAATATCTGAATTTCTAGATTTCTTATGTTCTGTGTTCATTATTTCATCAGTAATATCATTTTTATTGTATCATTGCTAAACCTGACGAGTACAGGAAGCTATTTTGATTGGATTGGTTATAGAGTTAAGCAAGTTTCGAGATCTGGCTATTTTGATTAGATTTCTTGTAGTTTTTGGTAAGTTGTAGAATTCGCAATTTAATTATTCTTCACCCAAAGTAGTAAAAAAAAAATCTAAATTTAATTTTGTTGTTTGTTTTTTAAGTGGTGTTATGATGTGGATATACATATTTGTTTTATGCTTTTGTTATTTGTATTTTTGCAGTTATGTCTTCGATGGTTTTTGTACCAGTGTTATTTGTGAATGGAGTAATGTATCCGCTAGAGGTTTGGAAGATGTTATTGTAGCAGTCTTTTGAAGTTTAGCTGCATATTCAGTCTTTTGTATCCCTGACATCTGGTCTCTATTTGCTTCTTTCCTGATCTTGTCCTAGTTACACTCTTTAAGCCAGTATCTTCCCATCCATTTGTTCACAGTCGTTGTTCCATCTAGATGTGTGCTCTTCTTGGGTTGGGAGGTTATTATGCTTTCTCTGGATCTATTTGAAATGGGGTTGTTTTAATTTTATGTGACCACATTGGGAAAGGGAAGTTGTTGGTTACTTGCAATGTTTGACTTGGATGAATATCTGAATTTCTGGATTTCTTTTGTTCTATGTTGAATTATTTCATTAATAATATCTTTTTTATTGTATCATTGCTAAACATGACGAGTACAGGAACTAGCTATTTTGATTGGATTGGTTCTGGGGTTATGCTAGTTCCGAGATCTGCGTTGTGGCCATAGGGATTTATTACTTGCGGTTTTGGTAGGCAGTTTAATTATTCACCCAAAGAAGTAAAAAATAAAAATCTAAATTTAATTTGGTTGTTTGTTTTTTGGGTGGAGTTAAGATATATATATTTATGTCTTTGGTTCAGGCAATGATGCAGAATGGCTCGTGATAGTCGTGTAGGAACAATTATCCATGCTTAGTGTTACCTATCTTGCCTCTTTGTTTTATGCTTTTGTTATTTGTGTTTCAAAACATTTTGTAGTTATGTCCTTCGATGGTTTTTATGTGAGTATTATCTGTGAATGGAGTAATGTATTCGTTAGAGGTTTGGAAGATGTGATTGTAGCAGTCTTTTGAAGTTCAGCTGCATATCCAGTCTTTTGTATCTCTGACATCTGGTCTTTATTTGCTTCTTGTCTGATCTTGTCCTACATACACTCTTATGCATGACAGTATCTACCCATCCATTTATTCATATCAGTTGCTCCCTCTTGATGCACGCTCTTCTTGGGGTGGGAGGTTATTCTGCTTTTTCAAAATCCATTTGAACGGGAGTTGTTTTAATTTTATGTAACCACACTAGGGAGGGAAAATTGTTGGCTGGATGCAATGTTTAAGTTGGTTGAATATCTGAATTTTCGGATTTCTTCTTATCTATGTTGAATTATTTCATCAGTGATATCATTTTTATTGTATCATTGTTAAACATGACGAGTACAAGAACTAGCTTTTTTTATTGTATTGGTTCTGGAGTTATGAAAGTTCCGAGATCTGTGTTGTGACCATAGGGATTTATATTTTTTGGTTTTGGTAGGCAATATAATTCATAGTTTAATTACTATTCATCCAAAGAAATAAAAAATAAAAAAATCTAAATTTAATTTGGTTGTTTCTTTTTTAAGTGGTGTTATGATGTGGACATACATCTTTGGTTCGAGGAATGATGTAGAATGGCTCGTGATAGTTGTGTAAGAACAATCATCAATGCTTAGTGTTACCGAACAATCATCAATGCTTAGTGTTACCTACCTTTCCTCTTTGTTGTATGCTTTTGTTATTTGTGTTTCAAAGCATTTTGTAGTTATGTCCTTCGATGGTTTATGTACAAGTGTTATCCATGAATGGAGTAATGTATCTGCTTGAGGTTTGGAAGATGTGATTATAGCAGTCTTTTGAAGTTTAGCTGCATATCCAATCATTTTTATCCCTGACAGCTGGTCTTTATTTGCTTCTTGCTTGATCTTGTCTTAGTTATACTCTTATGCATGGCAGTATCTACCCATCCATTTGTTCGCATCAGTTGCTCCCTCTTGATGCGTACTCTTCTTGGGGTGGGAGGTTATTATGCTCTCTGAGGATCCATTTTAACGGGAGTTGTTTTAATTTTATGTGAACACGCTGGGGAGGGGAAGTTATTGGCTTGATGCAATGTTTGATTTGGATGAATATCTGGATTTCTGAATTTCTTCTGTTATGTGTTGAATTATTTCATCAGTAATATCATTTTTATTGTATCATTGCTAAACATGACAAGTACGAGAACTAGCGATTTTGATTCAATTGGTTTTGGAGTTATGACAGTTTTGAGATCTATGTTGTGGCCATAGGGATTTATTTCTTGTGGTTTTGATAAGTAGTATAATTTGTGATTTAATTATTCACCCAAAGAAGTATAAAAATAAAATAAAAAACTATACTTAATTTTAGTTGTTTGTTTTTTAAGTGGTTTTATAATGTGGATGCATAATGGCTCGTGATAGTCGTGTAAGCACAATAATCCATGCTTAGTGTAAGAACAATAATCCCTGACATCTGGTCTTTATTTGGATGAATATCTAAATTTCTTGATTTCCTTTGTTCTGTATTGAATTATTTCATCAGTAATATCTTTTTTATTGTATCATTGCTAAACATAATGAGTACATGAACTAGCTATTTTGATTGGATTGGTTTGGAGTTATGCCAATTCTGAGATCTGTGCTGTAGCCATAGGGATTTATTTCTTATGGTTTTGGTAGGTAGTAGAATTTACGATTTAATTATTCACCCAAAGAAGTATTAAAAAAAAAAAACTATATTTAATTTTAGTTGTTTGTTTCTTAAGTGGTTTTAAGATGTGGATGCATAATGGCTCGTGATAGTCATGTAAGAACAATAATCCATGGTTAGTGTAAGAACAATAATCCCTGACATTTGGTCTTTATTTACTTCTTCACTGATCTTGTCCTAGTTACACTCTTATACATTGCCGTATGTGCCCATCCATTTCTTCGCATCAATTGCTCCCTCTTGATGCGTGCTCTTTTTGGGGTGGGAGGTTATTCTGCATTCTCAGGATCCATTTGGATGGGGGTTGTTTTAATTTTATGTGAACACACTAAGGTGGGGAAGTTGCTGGCTTGTTTGATTTTGATGAATATCTGAATTTTCGGATTTTTTTTGTTCTGTGTTGAATTATTTCATCAGTAATATCCTTTTTATTGTATCAGTGCTAAACATGACGAGTACAGGAACTAGCTATTTTTATTGCATTGGTTCTGGAGTTATGCAAGTTCTGAGATCTGTGTTGTGGCCATAGGGATTTATTTCTTGTGGTTTTGGTAGGCCATAGAATTCGCAGTTTAATTTGGTTATTCACCCAAAGAAGTAAAAAAAAAAATCTAAATTTAATTTGGTTGTTTGTTTTTTAAGTGGTGTAATGATGTGGATATTTATCTTTGGTTTGTACAATGATGCAGAATGGCTCATGATAGTCGTGTAAGAACAATCATCCTTGCTTAGTGTTCCCTACATTGCCTCTTTGTTTTATGTTTTTGTTATTTGCTTTGCAAAGCATTTTGTAATTATGTCCTTCGATGGTTTTTGTGTAAGTATTATCTGTGAATGGAGTAATATATCCGCTACAGGTTTGGAAGATGTGATTGCAGTAGTCTTTTGAAGTTTAGTTGCATATCCAGTCTTTTGTATCTCTGACATCTGGTTTTTATTTGCTTCTTGTCAGATCTTATCCTTGTTACACTCTTATGCATGGCAGTATCTACCCACCCATTTGTTCGTATCAATTGCTCCGTCTTGATGTATGTTGTTCTTGGGAGTTGTTTTAATTTGAACGGGAGTTGTTTTAATTTGAACGGGAGCTGTTTTAATTTTTTGTGAACACACTGGGGAGAGGAAGTTGCTCGCTTGATGCAATGTTTGATTTGGATGTATATCTAATCTTAATCCAACGATTTTTAATCTTCGTGTGAAGACATTATGTTCAATAGTTATTCAATTTTATTGGTGCCATCTCAAGAAAATGCTGGTGTTGGTGGTATATTCCAAATTTACTTCATTATAGGATTTCAATGTCGTGCACATGTATGGCTCTATGCATCTTTCCTTGTCATATTGGAAGTTCGAATTTTTGCTTATTGAACTTTATATATTTGGTGGCGAGGTAATGTTATTGCACAAGAATGCATCTACTGTGTGCATATTACAGGTGATTCTTTTTATAAAATCTGTGAATGAAATTGATCGATATTATATTTGGACATGAATTCATGAATTAGAATAATGGAGAGATATGATATATTTTGTCTTCTAACTCTTACTTCAACACTTTAAAAATTTAAATTTGGGCCCTTGTGTAACTTTAGGTATAAAAGTAAAGGGACTCTATGTCATATGGTATTCACTTTTTGTGCCAAGGAGTCACTATTAGCTATTGGATATGAAATCTGCAGTTGAACTTTGTACCCAATCGATGATATATTCCCAGTTAATGGTTAATAATGTGAACTTTGCATCATTCCCAGTTTAATGGTTAATAATGTGACCTTTGTATCAAAAAATTTGTTGTATTATTATTATGTATAATTTTATCAAAAGCAAATGGCCTTATTGTATATATTTCGTAAATTCTAGTTGCAATTTGCGCATATCTGGTTTATGTAGGAATGGCGAATGTTTTTTCTTGGTAAAATCGTTGTTCTATATTTATTAAATCTTGATAAAATCATTGTTGTATATTTTATAAAGATTTAAAAGGAGGCGATTTATTTAGTAGGATGAGTATCCAATATACGCGAATTGTTTTGGGTGTGGAAAATTGTGTGAGGGTTGGGATTGGAGTGTGATGCTGTGAAGTAATTAATTTAGGGTGTGGTTTCTATAAGGTTGCAACCTTAAACAATCCAATTAAGGCATACCTCCATATTTGATCATGTAATTTTAGTGTAAAAAATTATTATGATAATCAAAATATTTATTTTCATATTTAATTATAAAATTTGCGTACCCCCAGATTTGATCATGTAATTTTAGTGCAAAAAATTATTACGATTATTTGAAAATCTATTTTCATATTTAATTATAAAATTTAAACTTCAAAAATAGTTAACATCAAGTATATCTAAAAACATATGAAAATCTTGAAAATGGATAATCTAGAGAATGTGGTATAAGCTGCACTATTTTTGGGTCTCAAAATTTTTATTTTATTTTTTTTTTTTACATATTGATGTTGAGATGATAAATTAAAATGTCTTTCAACATTAAAATAACCTTTTTCAATAGATTTTTTAAGTGCACCTTAATCTTGCAACCTTATATAAACTTTTTCCATTAATTTAAGATATATTGAAAAGAAATAATATATCTTCCATTACTTACGGAAGATATTGCCAACCACGAGGGTGTTTGGGGGCACGTTATCCCAAAAGAGTTGGCGCCAAGCATTTCTCTCAAAAACTTTCGAGATCCAGCTGAGATCATTGCTTTTGAACAAAGTGAATGAGGCTTGTTCAATTTTGAGATGTTTTGGGCTTCATGTTCATTTTCTTTTCTTCTTTTTTCTTAAAAGATTAGTTTCATATCAAAATTTTGTCTATTCAAATTTTTCTTTTACTTTTTGTTTTTTTTTTCCAAAAAGATTTGCTGCAAAATGAAACTCTAATGGGTTTTGCTGAACAGTGGAAGGTGGGCAGTATGAAAATAGATAAATAAAATAAGAAGCATCTACACAGCGTCTATGAGCGAAATGCTACAGTGATTTCACCCATAGTCCAATCGTCGAATATATGAGTAACATGGATAACAGATCATGGTTGAATTTAGGTCACAGTCGAATTTACATCACGCGTTACATATGTAGATGTAAAACAGTTCCACGCTCATGAGATATCTTAAAAATATATATCACAAGAAATCGCGATGGCATCTATATCACCCAACATATATTAATTTTATTTTAATAATTTCATGTTGCTTAAATTACATTATAATGTAGTCATATTTTAATGGAAAAGTTATTTGTTAGTCAGCAAGTGAAAGAGGAATAAAAAAATCACGAAAAAACCAACGGGGATAAAATAAATTTAGACAGTGGAAACTTCTCTATTAAAATGATCCTAACGGGGCTAAAATAAATTTAGACAGTGGAAACTTTTCTATTAAAATGATCCTATTGGACCCTTTCTACGTACGTGCGTATGATTTTAAAAGATCACCATTAAATTTGACACAGATCTCTAAAAAAAGTCAAAATCCACACCCAACCTATGTGACAACTGATTGAGATTCACACCAATTTTAAAATATTTAGAAAAGTCAAGTCCCACAACTTCATAACTTTTTTAAAAATTCGCAGTAACTTTAATGATGATCCTTTGAGGTCTTAGACATATGAGTGGGAGAAGGTCCCACAAAAATATTATTCTTTTAAATATTATATTTTTTTTAGTTTGATCACGAATCCTTAAAATTTTAGATCACAGAGGTATAGTATGAGTCCCTGACTCATAGAAACGCATACTTTTTTAATACCAAATAAAACAACGGAAAAAATATAAATAATTCTTGCTTCTACAATACGGTGAAAATACATATTTTACAGGGCCCCTCTGTAACTCTTGATCCTCTATCGACCATATCTTTCTATTCAATCCCTTTAATGTTGCCTGCAGATTTATTTCGTCAGTTTAAACACATGTTTGTTTTTATGATGACCTGGTTCTTGATTGAGTTCGGGTTTATATGGTTTTTCTGTGTTTGATTCTTTTGGCTTTTTTATTTTCATTCCTGTCTATTTTTGGTTTCCCACGGGTTTTGGGCCTTAGGGGTCTCTTATATGATGCTTCATGGTTCTGGTTTCATTATGCTCTCGTTCTGACTGACGAATGGTTTTTTATGGTCCTGTGGTTATTTTTGTGTGGTTTTTGGGTTGCGTTTGTATTTTTTATTTCCGGATTTCTGTGATGCTTCTTGATGAATCACTTCTTGCTCTCTTTTTTACTTTTATTTTAATACTAGGATCTTTTTATAACTACAATTATCTTGCTTGGGCATTTTGACTTGTTCTGGTTTCTTGATTTTACTCTGTATGTATTCATGGGCTCCTTAATGGTGTTTTTTGAGGCGCTTAGGGAGTGATCGTTCTATTTTTTGTTTCAGAAAATTGCTAAGACCATACCAGAATGTGCATTCAAACGATTTAATCACCATCTGTAATATATGTTCTTGCGACGCAATATATCAATTGTATCTCACAATTTTCTGAGTCTTTTATGGAGTGATCATTGTATTTTGTGTTTCAGAGAATACTTGAGACCATTTTTGCTGTCCTGTGGTTGTTTTGTGTAGTTTTAGGGTTTAGGACGATCCTTTGAAATATGTTATTTTGTGAATTTGTTGACGTGGGGTTCTTTTGTTCAAGATCACAATTTTTCTCTAGTTTCCTCGATTGATTGGTTATTTATATATCATTGGGACCTGATTTTTCCAAGGAATGAGGTTTGATTATGGGACTCTATTTCTAGGTGATATTTAAAAAAAGTTTCTTTATTGCGACTCTAGCAAGATTACTAACAATGTCCAATTACAAACAAATTGGACAAAACAAACAACTCTTGAATGAAATAAAAATAAATAAAAACCGGTTCTAAATTGCTACCTCTTCAAATACAACTCTTTATTCAACAATCAGACTGATTGCTTTATAAGAAGAGAAGAGCAAATCATAAATAAAATAAAATTTAAAAAGTAAAATTACTAGAGAGTACCTCAACCAGGTTTAGTACATCGTACGATGAGTCTCTTCTTTCCGTTAGTGGTGGTAAGATCTAGTCTCTTGACTTTTCTACTATGGCAAAAACCCTCTCAATGACACATATGGTTCTTAATCTAAAACCTGCCTAAGGCTTTAATGCTTTAGTCTTGCTTAAGCCCATTGGCTTGATCTGAGAGATAAACTTATCTTTGGAGAGATGAAAGATAGATTTGATCTTTAGAAAGATTTAATGCCTTAGTATTGCTTAAGCCCCTTGGCTTGATCTTTAGAGAGATGAGAGATAAAAATCTTTAGAGAGATGAGAGATAGACTTGATCTTTAGACAGATGAAAGATAAAAATCAAAAAGAGAGGGAGATATCTATTAGCAAGTGGATTCTCCCCTTTGCTACCCACAATCAAAACCACCAGCCTTGGGCATGCCACCTAGAACTCGCAAGAGATGGAGAGATAACTTGGGCATGCCCTCTTTGGAAAACTCGCAAGAAATGGAGAGGTAGCTTGGGCATGCTCTCTT
This sequence comes from Amborella trichopoda, assembly GCF_000471905.2. The sequence continues at coordinate 1,001,523 of NW_006496517.1, read as the reverse complement.
TGGAGAATTGAAAAGAGTGAGATCTTTTTAGAATGTTTAGTTAAATTTTTGTTAATCTTCTGATATTTTATTTTTGTCATTTGAATTTATAAATTAAAAGAAATTATTTTTTTAATGTTTTAAATAAATTATAATATTTAAAATTCTAAATAAAATATTTTTTAAAATTAGACCCTCCATAAAATATGGGGGCCCAATTTACCACATGTAGAAATTTTCCAAGATCTCTCTCTTTTTAATTCTCCAAAGGGGCATGCCCAAGCCGTCGCTCCATCTCTTGCGAGTTCTAGGTGGCATGCCCAAGGCTAGGGTTGGTGGTTTTGATTGTGTGTAGAAAAGGAGAGGATCCCCTAACTAGTAGATCTCTCCTTCTCTCTTTTATTTCTATCTTTTATCTCTCCAAAGATCAAGCCGGGAGGCCTTGAGTAAGGCATTGGCACTTTAGGTGGTTGGTTCTAGATTGAGATCCATTTGCTAATGATAGAGTTTTTGTTATAGTAGGAGAGTCAAGAGACCGATCATAAATTCTGAGCACCATCGGAAAGAGGATACTCGGTGTGGGGTGTACTAAATCCAGTTGAGATAATCTCTGGTAATTTTACTTCTTTAAATCTTTATTGTGATTTATTCTTCTCTTCCGATAAAGCAATAAGTCTAGTTTTTATTTTCGAATAAAGAGTTCTATTTGAAAAGGTAGCAATTGATAATGGGTTTTTATTTATTTTTGTAATTGACATTGTAAGTGATCTTGCAAGTTTTACATATATACATCGTGCTTTAGCACATAGTCCTTTCACAGTTTTGTTTAGGGTAACCCTCATCAAAAAAATTTTTGTTTGGTTCACGAGTATTGGCTCAATTCTTGATGAAAATTTGTGCCCATAGGTTCCATATGATGCTTTTATGCGAAGGAACAATAGATTCTTACATGGTAATTTCTCATGTTCCTTGAGTTTTCTGGATTTCTTGTGTGCATTGTGTTGCAGTAGTTTATCGCTAACATTTTTGTTGGATCGTTACCAGGTGTTTTGACAAGTATGGAAACTATTGGTTCTGGATTGTGCGAGTCTGTAGATCTGCATTGTGGCCATAGAGATGTATTTCAAGTGGTATTGGGAGTCCTGCTGAATACTATTGATGCAATTTAGTTGTATGGTTTTTAGTTTTTAAGTTTGTTATAATCTGGAGATACATCTTTGGTACCTGTAGTTGTACAGAATGGCTCTAGACATTCATGTGGAACACTCACATTTAGATTGGGGGGGAGTTCATGTGGAACACTCACATTTAGATTGGGAGGGAGGGGGAGGGGGAGGGGGGAGGGGGAGGGGGGAGGGGGGCGGGGGGGGTGCTGGCGGGGGTGTTATTTTATGTATATGTTGATCAGTTTGGATCCTAACTGGTTTTATTGTGAGTGCCATCGTCGTGACATGGATATGTTTCTTCTGAATTTGCAGCTCATGCATGTTTGTGGTTATTGCCTTTTGTATTAGGGGATTTACTTCTAGTGGTTTTGTGGTTTGAAAGATCCATATGACTTTATTCAGTTTTTTTAGAGAGGTATTATTTTGCTTCTTGTTGTGGTGGCATGGAATTATCTCACCCATGCCTGTGGTTGTTCGAAATGGATCGGGAGGCTAGTCTTCATCGCATTTCCAAGGGTGGTTATCCTGTTTTGGCCAATTTTTATTCTCTTCTTATTTCAATTCTATTCTTTGAATTTTTGTTTGCTGTGATTTGGATCTGTGAGATGAGTGGTCATAAGTTTGGGTATTCGATAATAGGCACATCGCCCCTTGTAGTACTGTTGCTCTTTGGATTTGACACAAATTGGTTTTTGTTGGATGGGGGCTGAATCAGCTCTGGTTTATTCATATCATTTTTGTTGTTTGTTTGTAAATGTCTTTGTGTTGATTGTGAAGTATATTCAGTTTACATTGATTGTTGTTGCTGATATGCTCTCATAATCAGATGCACACATTGGATCCTTTGGTTTTTGGTGTCTGACAGTGTGGTGTGTGGGTATTTGTTAGTTATATTTTCTTTTGTATCATGGGCAATTGTGTATATTTTCTTTGTTAGTTATATATTTTCTTTTGTATCATCATCATCATCACATTTTTCAGTTCTAAAACTTTAGGGTCATCACAGAACATATGGACAGTATGAGGTGACGTGAATGCCAGTTGTTATTTTTAAGGTTTTGTGATTTTAATTTGGGGGTCTTTTTGTGAGGGAAGCTATGGCACATGTGATTGTGTGTGTAATGCGGAAGCCCCCAATTGTTTTCTAGCAAGTTTTTCTCAGAAGATCAAATCACTGTGTATATTGGTGATCGTTATTTTCGAAGGGTCATTCTTTTTGGCTTGGCTTACTCCTTTTCTTGTTCTATTGAGGTTTCTTTCGTTCATCAAGCTAGTTTGCTCTCTTCCTCTATGACCAAGTGGGATTGGATGCCAACTCAAAATCTGATTTGCCTTGCATTGACCCAACATGACATGGATCTCACTATACAATCTATGAGATTTTTTGGCTCAGGTAATGTGACCATAAGAATCATTCTTGAGATAGAAACCACTAGTACGAGCTTTTCTTGGGTATTATGATTATTTATTGGTCTTACTTAGATTTATAATGCTCCTTTTTTATGCTTCAATTTTTGGCATGCTTCTACGTGTACTTATGTGCTCTTTACTAATTTAATCGTTTTAGGGTATCATTATGGATGGTTATGTTCTATTTCAGTGTACTTGAGACGCGGCTTCAAAGGTCTAAGCTAATCTAATCTTTGTAAAGTAATCAACTATCAATAAGATAGGCCCTGTTGCCTTCTATTAGGGCCTTCTTTTATGATTCAATTGGGTCTATCAATTATCCAGTTGTCTCACTCCGATTCTTCTCTGGTATGTTTCTTGGTGATTGCTTGCAGTTTACTAGTTTTGGTGGATTTCGTTGACTCCTAATGCTATTGCACTCGGGCTTCCCACTTACTCTCATCTAGGTGATGTTGTTTTGTGAAGTTGGTAAAGAGGATTCTCTCGTTCAAGCATTGAAAATTGCTCTCTGTTTCTTCTTGGTTATCGTTTAGAGAGCTATCATTGCAACCATTGTAACCTGCCCTTTGACTCTCCTCAAGGATTTTAATCTACGCTTTGTAATATATGTTCTTGTGGTGCTATGTATCAATTGAATCTCACAATTTTCAGTCTTTTAAGGTTATCATTTTGGTTTAGGGAGTGATGGTTTTATTTTGTGTTTCAGAGATTACTTGAGACCATTTTTGTTGTCCTGTCTTTATTGTATGTGGTTTTAGGATTTAGGACATTCCTTTTAATTATGTTATTTTGTGAATTTGTTGATGAGAAGTTCTTTTGGTCAAGAACAAAATTTATCTCTGCTTTCTTCCGTTGATTGGTTATTGTGCTATCATTGCGACCTGATTCCCCAGGAATAAGGTTTGATTATGGTACTCTATTTCTAGATGACGTTGGCTTTTGTGACATTGATGCCTAAGCTATTGCATTGCTTTTGTTGGGATTACTTCTGTTCAGTTTGCCTCACGATGTTGTTCACGATTCAACATTCTTTCTTTTTTTTTTGTAGATTTCAAGATACAAGATTATTACTTTGGGTTATTTGTAATCAAATTGATGCTGATAGAAGATAGCTATCTTGAGATGGTAGTGATGAGTTTCACAACTTTTTCCAAATCTTTAGGGAAACAAAGCAAATTGGCAGGCCGTTATTTCTTTTAATATTCTAATCAGTACGTTTTATGGAATATTATTGAATTCTATCATTGGATATCTCATCTGCATGTGCAGATGATTAAATGAGTTGAAGCACTAGTGGTATTGATGAGTTTCACAATTATTTCTCATAAATTGGTTGGCCGTTATTTCTTTTAATATTCTAATCGGTATGTTTGATGGAGTATTATTGGTTATCTCTTCTACATGTGCAGATAATTTGGTGAGTTAAAATACTAGGGGTGTAGTGCTTCTAGTGACAGGCAACATGTTGGGTTGCTTATTTCAAATCATGAGTCACAGATGGTCGTAGTGTTTTAAGAAAACAATTACCTGGGGAAACAATTGCTCCATATTGATCTCACATTTCAATTCTTTCAAACTTGGTGGTATATATTAGGTGCACTAATGATCACTATCTGTATTCTTTGGGTTGCGTAATTATACAGAGTCCTCATAGATGTTTTCATGAAGGAAAAATTGTTGGATACTGCCGTGCTCCTACAACAAAAGTTAGTTCACGAGTTTGGTATTGTTTTTCACGAGTATTGGCTCAATTCTTGATGAAAATGTTTGTGCCCATAGGTTCCATATGATGCTCTTATTGGAAGGAACAATGGATTCTTACATAGTATTGTTTGATATTCTTTGAGTTTTCTGGATTTCTTCTGCGCCTTGTGCTGCAATAGTTTATCAGTAACATTTTTGTTGGATCGTTACCGGGTGTTTTGACAAGTATGGGAACTATTTTTTTTTACTGGATTGGTTCTGGACTTGTGTGAATCTGTAGATCTGAGCTGTGGCTATAGGGATTTATTTCCAGTGGTATTGAGAGACCTGCTGAACTCTATCCATGTAATTTAGTTGTATGGTTTTACGTTTTTAAGTTTGTTATAATCTGGATATACATCTTTGGTACTTGCAATTGTGAAGAATGGCTCTAGACATTCAAGTAGAACATCACATTTAGATTGGGGGGCTATGTTTTAAGCAATTTTCTTACTACCTACCTTGTACTACAGTTTCCATTCTACATTATTGTTTGTATTTAAATTTGGACTTTTGTAGATGGATGGCCATTATTGTTATTTGTACATGCGTCATAGATTTGAAGAACGGTGTCGGCTAGTGTTTGTCAGATGGGGTTCCCATTCTATTTCTCAAAATGTTCAGTCGCACATGTACATGTGGAATTTGTTCAATGGAACATGAAGATATGGTCCTAGATGTCGGACTAATTGGTTCAGATCTATTTAACTCTATTGTTTTCTACTTAATTTCTGGAGGTGTTTTTGTTGAGTACTAAACTCTCAATTCCTGTTATCTTTGTTGGCTGCTTGCAATAATAATTCTCTTTCAATACCTTTTGGCATGTTAGTAGATACACAATTCTTTGTCTGGAAGGTGTTGGTCCTGATGCTTATTCTATGGATCATTTTTTATCAGTTTGTTTGGTTTTGTTTTCCTAAATCCAAGTTGTTATGTGGGTTACTTATTCATCTCAAGATTGAATGTGGAAACGTTTTTTTTTTTTTTTTTCTTTTCTTTTCTTTAGGGAGGGGTCAGTTTGGATCCTAACTGGTTTTATTTTGATTGCCATCTTCGTGACCTGGATATGTTTCTCCTGAATTTGCAGCTCATTGCAAGTTTGTGGTTGTTGCCTTTTTTATTAGGGGATTTACTTCTAGTGGTTTAGTAGGTTTAAGGATCCTTATGACTTTATTTAGTGTTTTTAGAGAAGTATTATTTTGCTTCCTGTTGTGATCGCATGGAATCATCTCGCCCATGCTTAAAGTTGTTTGAAATGGATAGTGAGGCTAGTCTTCATCGCAGTTCCATGTGTGGTTATCCTATTTTGATCTATTTCTATTCTCTTTCTATTTCAGTACTATTCTTTCAATTTTTGTTTTTTGTGATTTGGATATGTGGAGATGAGTGGTCGTAATTGCCATTTATTTTGGGTATTCGATAATAGGCACATCATCCCTTGGAGAACTGTTGCTATTTGGATTTGACACAAATTTGTTTGTTTGTTCGTTGTGGGGCTAAATCAGCTCTGGTTTATGCATATCATTTTTGTTTTTTGTTTGTAAAGGTCGATGTCTTGATTGTAAAGTAATCTCCGTTTACATTGATTGTTGTTGCTGATCTGCTCTCATAATTTGAAGCACACATTGGACCCTTTGGTGTTTGGTGTCTGACAGTGTGGTTTGATCTATTTGGACCCTTAGTTACCATCTTTGTTGTTAACTAGCCTAATGTGGGTCTTTATTAATTATATATTTTCTTTTGTAACCTGGGCAATTGTGTTGGTGAGGCTAATTACTGATTTGTATTGATTGTTTATACTTGCCCAATAGGCATGATCTCATATGACTGCTGATGGGCTGCTTGTTGAGGCTTATTTGGTTTGGTTTAATCATGTTGAAGTGTGTTGGATGTCTCAGCAGTTTATACACTGGTTGTCGTTCTTTTGGTGGTTTAGGTGCCATGTTTGAAGCTACTGCATCCATGGGCTAGTAACCAAATTGTGAACTAGTTTGTATTTATGTTTTTATTGCAATTTTATCTAATGATCTGTTGCAGCTTATCTCAAGCATTAGGTTTTTATACACCTTTTGGATGGAACATGTGGACAGTCTGAGGTAGCGTAAATCCCAGTAATATCCAAAGGCCATAACATTGTGGTACAATTTAGATAGCTCTGTGGTCGGGCCTGGATTGCCGTCGCTCGGGCTTGCTCTAGGGCTCGGGCTCGATGAACCCCCTCTCAAGCAACCGCTTGACCTGCGTGCACATGTGCGCTCGCGTGCCACGTGCGAATAGGTGTCCCACGGTGAGAGGATGTTAAAGCAGTAAAGAGGTGGACTCAAACACCTACCTCACCGGTTGAGTTCATGGGACACATTCGGGCCTTAGCTTTTTTTAGATCAATATGAAAGCCCTTCAGTTGTCCAGCAGTACGGTTTGAATTCGGCCTCTCAGTCGTCAATAATGCACTTGGACTCTCACTAAAAATGGCTCTTTAGAGTTCACCTTTGGCAACCTCTTCCTAATAGATTTTTTGTGTGGAATGGGGTTTTTAGTTTAGAGGTTAGAGTGATAGAGAAGAAGAAGAAGAAGAGATAAAGAAGAAAGAAAAATAAGAATGAATTAATGGGTGGTTTATTTCAAAGACTAGAAGGAAGAAGAAGAATATAAGATTGAAGAGAAGATAGAATGACCCAAGAATTCGGCAGCTTTCTGGTGTAATCTCTCCTAAGATATATTATCAGAGACAAAAGAAGATACTAGGCTCAAAGCTTTAGTATCCGGAGGGTTTAAAGGACGTGAAGTCGAAGGGCTTAGCCCATCGGGAAGTCACTAACCCAAAGAGCCTCCTTACAAATAACCAAGTGAGAGGAGAAAAGAAAAGAAAAGAAAGATTGGATAGAAGAAAGAGAGATGAAGAAGTGACAGAGAAATCCCTTACAACTTAAACACTTTTGGAGTATGGTGGTTAGGGCGATCTGAGAGTTGAACTCTCTAAGGAAGCTGCCTCATGAAGACCCCAGCTCTAGTGTTCAAGTATGAGAGAAGAGAGCAAATAGGAAGAGAGAGAGAGAATATAATAAGTAAGGGAGAGAGATGAGATAAGAAATAAAGGAGAGAAGGATTTCACGGACTTGCTCGGTCTGTGTAGTGTAAGGTAGAAGGGAGAGAGACGGTATATGAGAGAGAGAGGAGAGAAGAAGAGAGTGAGATGAGAGGGGTACAGACCCATGCGAAGTAGGGAGAAAGGAGGGAAGAGGAAGGGGAATAAAAAGAGAGGGAGAGGGGAGTGTCACGAACTCACTGTGGGTCCATGCACACAAGAGAGAGAGAGATAGAGAGAGAGCTATAGAATGAGAGATAGGAATGTCAGGCCCGCTGCTGGCCAGTGCAAGAGAGAGGGAGTGACAGTGAGAGAGAGGGTGAGAGTGATAGGCCTACGGCAAGCTCGTGCACAAGAGAGAGAGAGAGAAAAAACGGGTGAGAGAGGGGTGATGGGCCCACGGTGGGCCGGTTCACGAGAGAGATAGAGAGAGGGAGAGAGAATGGGGAAGAGGGGACGGGCCTACAGTTCGCCTGTGCACGAGTGAGAGAGAGAAAGAAGAGAGAATAGACCTAGGTGGGCTTGGGCCTATGTGCACCTTCTATGGTCTTCTTTGAGCACTCCTTAGAGAGAGATCTTGGCCTTTGGGGGTTAGGGTTAGGGTCTAGGTTCAAATAAAGGGGCCTAAGTGGGTTAGGGTAGTGTATGGTGATCTAGGATGTAGGGTACTCTAAAGTGGGTGTATGGTAGTCTAGGGTGAGGTGTGTGGAGTGGGGAGTAGGAAGTCTAAGGTGAGCTGTATGGGGTAAGGAGTAGGAAGTTGGGAAGGCTAGAGAGTAGGAAGCTTGGGGTTCTAAAGAGTAGGCAGTTTGGGGTTCTAGGTAGTAGGGAGTTTGGAGTTCTAGGGAGTAGGCTAGTTTCTCTCTCCAACAATTGTTTCTCTCTCCTCTCTATTTGAGCTTGGAATTGGGTTAGAAGGAAGAGAAAGAGCTCAATTTTTTATTGAATCTCAAGCATTCCAGTATATTTCCAACTCTCTTTTTACATAATAACTTGAGTCACTTATATAGAGCATCTATGAAACATGGGTGGATATTCAAAAACTACAAGAATTGCTTGAAATTAACATTAACATTTTTAATCAACATATCTCTCTACAAAATTTCAAGTCAAAAAGATAAATTAAAAATAAAATTTAAATATAACAAAGTGACTGCATAAAATGGCCGTTGGATGTGCTCGCATTGAATAGGGTTATCTAACCTTATATTATTCAACGGGCAAGCTCAATATGCTCCTTTGAATTTTCTTTTCCTTTTGGTTTGTAATATATTGCTATGAGTTCATTTTTTTTGTTCTTTATTCGATTATGTCATCATTTTAATTTTTATTTATCTGAACTGATCTACTTCGACGAATTTAAATGCCTGCCTATTACATGATGAGTCATTGATGTTTGCTCTTAACCTGAAGTGTCAAAGGCTCAAAGCATTAAAATATTTGACAATCTACTAATGTTCTCCACCGATCGGCGATAGGGGTGGCAATGGACCCAACCAAACCCTAGACTTGACAAGTAGAGCCAACCTTGAGTCCTGGTATGGGTTCAAATTTTGTACCTGAATACTATCCGGGTCCAAATTTCAATGAATTCTTCAAGGATTTAAGAATAAATGTTCCAACTGTTGGGTTTATGTGGCCTTTAAAGGCTTTATGAGTATGTATTTAAATATTTTTATAGTGAAACATAAACTCAATGGGAGTGTGATCTCTCGATAACCATACTAAGCAAATGATATTTGCTTATACCAGACAGTGTTTATCGATCTAGGCCAGACGGTTAGAAAACCCAAGGTACCTGGGCATAAATAATTAACCAATGAGGGTTTTGAGTTAGTAATTGATGAACTCGGAGCTTATGCCTAGATGAGTGAGCCGAAGAACTGTGTGACCTTTGTGTGTGATAGTAGGCCTACTGAGATGAGGGCCAAAGCTCATCCATGTTCCATCACACGGTATGCATATTGATAGATCATTCGGGAAAGCCAGATATCCACTTTTGGGTGAAGCGTATGCATGTGCGAGAGATACCCATATGCGCCATAGAGCTGTGGTCGCATCAGGTCATGACGACCTTGACTCGTCTCTAAGGGAGGACCTGTAATCTACAGGCTGGGATTGCGACTCCTTGATTCATCGACCTGGCTTTGGTGACCCGCTAATGAGCCCATGCTTGGACTGTGGGACACGGGAAACACTTGATCGGTTCGATAAAACTAGTGTGGTCTGTAGTCCAAAGTTGAAGGTGGAGTACCCCGTTATTACAGATTGGATTCCTAAAACCATATGAATCATTTTTCCATCATATTAATTTAATTGTATTCATTTTATTATTGAAATGATTTTTGATTTATTATTTGAATTTTTATGAATCTCTCAATATTTTATTTGTGATTTTTGGATGTATAAAAATAAAGTTATTGTTCTTACAAATTATAAAAACTCAAATATATATTTTAAATTATTTTATTCAAATTTAAAAAATAATTTTTTTTATTTAAAATTCCATGGGGGCCCATAGTGCACATGGGCCCACCATGTGGCATGTGGGTGGGGGCCCACATGTGCCACAAAAAGGGTGGCACACCCCACCCTCTTTGCTTTTAAGATAAGGTTAGTTTGATATGTGGCATGTGGTCAAATCTTGGAAGGGATATATTGATCATGGCTTTATCTATTTTGTAACAAGTTTGTTTTAAAGATATATAGTCAATTTGAATTGATATGGATCTTATCTTATTTATATTTGGTAGTATTTATCTATTTGATATTATTTGACATATCCTTATGGAATATGTGACATGGATCATGTAATTTTATAAAATGCATGATATTTATTTTATTTAAATATATTAATAGGAAAATGGTTTAAGGAAAGAGGGATAATGGTCCGAGTACCTTTCATAATGTTGATGACCCATCTATGGAATAGATGACTCAAATCTCTCACCCCACAAGTCACCTTGATCAACTGTCTAGATTCAATCTCATGAAAGAGGTAAACTATGGAAAAACTCTAAAAAAACCCTAAACCTAAATATTCACTATAAATAAGTGTGCTCTCCCTACAATCTCAACACAACCTCTCTCTCTCTCTCATAACCTCTCTCTCACCTTTCTCTCTCCTAGAGGGGCATGCCCTACTCTCTCTCCTTCATCTTTCTCTATCTAATTTGCTCTCTTCAAATTTTAGGTGATACTCTCTCTCCTCTTTAAAGCTAAGTTATTTTTAGGGGGGTTTTAAAGTTTTAGAGAGTTTTTAAGGGAAGATTATCTAGTTTGGCCAGTTATCCGGGTTCGAGATTGAAGCTAGACCACAGATCCCGCGCCATTGGATGTGGTGACTTGGTGTGGGGGGTAAAAATCCTGATTGAGGTAATCTTCGGCATCTTTTTTTATTTATTTGTTAATTTCTTTTATTTTATATTCTCAAGCACAATATTAGGTTGTATGAATGGCATCAAGTAGTTGAGATTTATTTTTTTTGAAATTTCTATTGTTTGTAAGAAGACCATCTGTGAGTGATCTTCTTGCCAAAATTATAAGGGGTGATTATTATTATAAAAAAAAAAAATTGTATTTTCTCGGCAAAAGATCACATAGGTCTTTCTTTCATTAGTATCAGAGCTAGTTTTACTTGATTGTCATTAGAAGTCTTTTCTTATTTTTGCTTGAGAATAGAAATATATGATTGCTCGTACCTTCATCTCTGAGATCCTGAAAATCGAAAGGTTTGATGGGACCAACTTTGCTTCATGGAAAAGAAAAATCAAATTTATGCTCTATGAAGAAAACTTGCACGAGGTACTCTTTGAGGACCGACCTCGTCGTCCAACTGACGACTCATCTCAAATAATCAAAGATGAGTACACCAATTGGAAGAAGAGAAACTTGAGATGCAAACACATTCTTTTATGTGCCATGACTGACTCGTATGCTTCTGAGTACGAAAGTGAGATTTTTGATAAACTTGAAAGAGAGTATGTTGAACCATCTCTAATGAAGCAAACTATAGCATTGAGAAGGTACAATGATTTAAAAATAATAGAAGGTACCAAGTTTGCAGATAATGTGCACGTGTTTCATTCGCTAGTCAGAGATTTGGAAGATACAGGCATGAAGCGCAATGAATCTATGCAAGTGATTCATTTAATGAATTATCTTCTTAATTCATGGGAGACTTTCATATCTTCCATCTCTGGTAGAAGAAAGGCCACAAAATTGGAGGAACTCATCATGACCATCAAATCTGAAGAAGAAAGGAGGAGTTCAAGGCAAACCCCAAGGGATGTTGTGCATATGGTAAAATCTCAACCATCTTTTAAATTTAATAAAGGAAAAGGAAAAAATACTTTTGAGAAGAAAAAATATTTCAAAAGAATAGATTTTGGAAATAAGAGAGCAAAGAGAGAGACTCGAACTTGTTTTATTTGCAAGAAAGTGGGCCACATAGCCAATAGTTATCGGTTCAACAAATCTCGTGGAACTTACAAGGAATTGTTATATGTGGTTTTCGAGTCTGTGCTAGCCGACCCCAAGGGAGCTTCTTGTTGTCTTGACTCGGGGGCTGTCACAAACACCAAGGAACGTTACCGTTTTTTCACTCCCATAGGGTCAGCACAGCAGCATATTTATATGGGAAGGAATCATAAGACTGATGTATTTGGAGTTGGAAATTTTGAGCTGAAATTGAAGAGTGAGAGTACCTTGATCCTAAAGCAAGCACTTTATGCTCCTTATATGAGGAAGTGTCTGGTTTCGATTCCTAAGATATCTATGGCTAGATTCATAACCACTTTTATTGGAGAGAAAGCGGTGGTCAAGATAGGAGAGATGAGATCATGGCTGGACGACTTGTAGACGGGCTATTTACTATTGAAATAAAAGAGAACGTTGCTTATGTCTCGTCCGCTAATGAATTAAATGCTATCCTATGACATATGAGGTTATGACACATTAATATCAAACGAATGGAAAGATTAAAAAGGGGTGGGATTCTTCAAAATTATAAAGGAGATTTATCGAAAGTGTGCGAGTCTTGTGTGTTAGGAAAACTAATAAAGAAAAATACCACCAGGGCAAAAAGAGCTACTAACGTATTGCAAATCATTTGTAGTGACATATGTGGACCTATGAATGTGACCACCAAAAGTGGAAAAAGATATTTTATCTCTTTTATAGGTGACCACTCGCGATATGGCCATGTGTACTTTATTCTTGCAAAATCAGAAGCCCTAGAAAAATTCAAAGAATATAAGGCCCTGGTAGAGAACCAAACCAACCTAAAAATTAAAGTCCTTAGAATCGATAAGGGGCGAGAATATTCATTTGACCTTTTCAAAGAATTGTGTAATGAAAATGAGATCATCCATCAGTACACCATGTCTTATACTCTGAAAAAAATGGTGTAGTTGAGAGAAGGAAGAAGACCCTAGTGGAAATGGTAAGGAGTATGATGGGGTATGCAAATCTCTCATTGGAGTTTGGGAAGAAGCCGTATTAACGGCATGTTACATTCTTAATCGTACTCCCACAAAAGCTGCATCACTTACTCCACACGAAATTTTCATAAGTCGTACTTCCTCCCTTGAACACCTGAAAGTTTGGGGTTGCTCAGCCCATGTCCTTATCTCATATCAAAATAGAACTAAATTGTAACCCAAAACTATCAAATCCATTTTCATTAGTTACCTAGATCATAAGGGGTATCGATTCTACAACCTTGAAACATGTGGGGTTATTGAAAGTCGTGATGCTCACTTCTTCGAGGAAGAGTTCCTTGAAGCAAGGGTGAGTCGAAAAACAAACCGACTTTTATGAAAAGGCCCAAAACAAGGATGTAGTTCGAAACCCTGAACCTGAAACTTCCAAACCAACCCAACCTGATCTTGAACTCCCTATAGAAAGTGAATCTTTACCTGAACCAAGACGAAGTAACCGAGTCAGTAGACCACCTCTTTACATAGAACATTTTGTCTACCTTGGAGAACATTTTGATAAGGTTGGGGAAGATCCAGATTCAGAACCTAGAACTCACCGAGAAGTCTTTATCTGTCCTGAAAGGGAATACTTGGAAGAAGCCATGAAAGATGAGTATGCTTCCATGGACCAAAACCATTTATGAAAATTAGTATCCCTAACTGAAAAATGTAAGGTTATTGGTTGTAAGTGAATTTTCATGAAAAAGTTGAACTCTGAAAGAAAAATAGAAAAATATAAAGGCTAGGTTGGTTACAAAGGGTTTTACCCAAAAAGAAGGGATAGATTATGAGAAAAATTTTTCCCCTGTTGCCAAATTTCCATCCATCCGAATCTTTATAGCTAAACCCATTTTGACTTTGAGGTTCATAAAATGGATGTCAAAACAACCTTTCTAAATGGGGATTTAGAAGAAGAAATTTACATGACCCAACCTGAGGGATTTGAGGAGAAAGAGAAAGAGAACCTAATATGCAAACTTAATAAATCCCTTTATGGCCTAAAACAAGCTTTGCGACAGTGGTATATAAAATTCCATGAGACCCTTGCTCTTGCAGAGTTCTCCATAAATAATGAGGATTATTGCATATATCAAAAGGTTAGTGGGAGTGATGTGGTCTTTATATCGTTATATATAGATGATATGCGAATTGTTAATAGCCTAATTGCCCTAATAGTAGAGACGAAAAATTTCCTTGCACAACACTTCGATATGAAGGATCTTTGAGAAGCTTCATATATGTTGAGCATCAAGATAATAAGAAACAAGAGAGAGAAGATTATCCAACTTTCCCAGGCAACCTACTGTAAGAGGATTCTGGAAAAGTTTGATGAGTATGTGTGAGCCCATATCCACCCTAATTGACAAAAAGACGAAGCTTAGTAATAAGATGTGTCCTACCGAAGACATAGATATAAGAGTCATGGAGAGAGTGTCATACAAGTGCGCAGTTGGGTCCTTATATATGTCATAACGGGAACAAGGCCTGACTTGTCCTTCGTCATGAGTTTGGTAAACCGTTTCCAAAGTAATCCGGGAAATAAGCAATGGAAAGCCGTAAAAAGAAATCACATATATTTAAAGGTGACCATGAACTATGCGCTCACATATAAGGGGAGAACTGAAATATGCGCTCACATATAAGGGGAGAACTGAAATAGCAATAGAGGGATATTCAGATGCAAGCTATCTCGCGGTTCCAGATGATGCGAAATCTATATCTGGGTATGTGTTTATGCTTGGAAGGGGTGCGATTTCTTGGAAGTCAAAGAAACAACATATTGTAGCCTTGTCCACCATGGAATCCAAATATGTCGCATGTTGTCTAGCAACTAAGGAGGCCGTGTGGATTAAGAAGTTGCTTAATCAACTTAATTTTCACCCCGTACGTTGTGAGGCAGTGCGATGCGGCTATTTGTGTCTCTAAGGAGCCTCAGTTTCACAAGAACTCCAAGCATATTAAGTCTTATTTTTATCACCTGAGAAATGAGATGAGATTGAAAGAGATCGAGATCAACTGCATATCTACAGATTTGATGATTGCAGACACTTTGACTAAGATAGTTGTCCCTAATATTTGTAAGACAAGTGAGAGAGATGGGGATGAGAGAAAGTGAGGAAGAGAGAAAGTAAGGCCTTCAAAGGCCAAATGGGAGATGTTGGGTTTATGTGGCCTTTAAAGGCCTTATGAGTGTGTATTGAAATACTTTTATAGTGAAACATAAACTCAGTGGTCCCTCGAGGACCATACTAAGCAAATGATGTTTGTTTATACCAGACTGTGCTTATCGATCTAGGCCAAACGGTTGGAAAACCCAAGATACCTGGGCATAAATAATTAACCGATGAGGGCTTTGGGTTAGCCCTTGATGAGATCGGAGCTTATGCCTAGATGAGTGAGTCGAGGGACTATGTGACCTTTGTGTGTGATGGTAGGCCGATTGAGACGAGGGCCAAAACCTCATCCATATTCCATCACACAGCATGCATATTGATAGATCGTTCGAAAAAGCCAGATCTCTACCTTTGGGTGAAGCGTATTCATGTACGAGAGATACCCCTATGCGCCATAGAGCTATGGTCGCATCTGGTCGTGGTGACCTTGACACGTCTCTAGGGGAGGACATGTAATCCACAGATTGGGATTGCGACCCCTTGATTCATCGACCAGACTTTGGTGATCCGCTAATCAGCCACTGCTTGGACTGTGAATCATGGGAAACACTGGGTCGGTTCGATAAAGCTAATGTGGTATGTAGTCCACAGTTGAAGGTGGAGTACCTCGTTATTACATATTAGATTCCTAAAACGATATGGATTCTTTTTCCATCATATTAATTTAATTGTGTTCATTTTATAATTGAAATAATTTTTGTTTTATTATTTGAATTTTTATGAATCTCTCAATATTTTATTTGTGATTTTTGGACGTATAAACATACAGTTATTGTTCTTACAAATTATAAAAATTCAAATATATATTTTAAATTGTTTTATTGAATTTTAAAAATAATTTTTTTTATATAAAATTCCATGGGGGGCCATAGTGCACATGGGCCCACCATGTGGCATATGGGTGGGGGTCCTTATGTGCCGCAAAAGAGTGGCACGCCCCACCCTCTTTGCTTTTAAGATTAGGTTAGTTTGATTTATGACATGTGGTCAAATCTTGAAAGGGATATATTAACCATCGCTTTATCTATATTGTAGCAAGTTTGTTTTAAAGAGATATGGTCAATTTGAATTGCTATGGATCTTATTTTATTTATATTTTGTAGTATATATCTACTTGATATTATTTGACATATCCTTATGGAATAGGTGACATGAATCGTGTAATTTTATAGAATGTATGATATTTATTTTATTTAAAATATATTGATGGAAAAATGGTTTAAGGAAAGGGGGATAATAGTCCAAGCACCTTCCATAATGTTGGTGGCCCATCTATGGAATAGGTGCCTCAGATCTCTCACCCCACAAGTCACCTTAATCAACAGTTTAGATTCAATCTCATGAAAGAGGCAAACTATAGGAAAACCCTCAAGAAACCCTAAACCTAAATATTCACTATAAATAGGGGTGCTCTCCCCCAATCTCAACACAACCTCTCTCTCTCTCTCATAACCTCTCTCTCACCTCTCTCTCTTCTAGAGGGCACGCCTTACTCTCTCTCCTCCATCTTTCTCTCTCTAATTTACTCTCTTCAAATTTTAGGTGGTACTCTCTCTCCTCTCTAGATCTAAGTTAATTTTGGGGGTTAAAATTTTAGTAGAGTTTTTAAGAGGTGATTATCTAATTTGGTTGAAATCAGCTATCCTGGTTCGAGATTGAAGCTAGACCACAGATCCCACGCCATTGGATGTGGTGACTCGATGTGGGGTGTAAAAGCCCAGTTGAGGTAATCTTCAGCATCTTTTCTTTTTATTTGATAAGTTCTTTTATTTTATAATCTCAAGCACAGTATTAGGTTGTCTGAATGGCACCAAGTAGTTGAGATTTATTTATTTTTGGAATTTCTATTGTTTGTAATGAGACCATTTGTGAGTAATCTTGTTGCCAAAATTATAAGGGATGATTATTATTATAATAATAATAATAAGTGCATTTCCCGGTCAAAAGATCACATAGGTCTTTCTTTCACCTAACTGCTCCCGAACTTCGGCTGATTCAAGTTAGCAATTGACTTTTAAGAATTATGTAGTGCACGCTAAAGAGTTAAAAAGGATACATGCATTATTGGAAACCACTAAACACAAAGGTCTTGTTGCCCTTTGGTTGCACTCTCTCAACCAATGGTTTAAAAAACGGATCGCTGCCTCGGATCGGGCACCTCAAAAATCTTTTCGAATCGGTGAATCAGCAATCTGGATCGAAAATCGACCGAATCGATTAGATTAAGCCTTAAAAAATTTTTGAAAAATGTATTAAAATTCATTATAAATGTTGTCTTTTAGAAATCCAAAAAGAAATAGGGGTCCTCCATTAAGAATTTTCATTTTTTTGCATGAATATGCAAATATTGATATGTTCTTTCCCTGCATGAACGATTGTTTACCATTTAATTTACATTACACAAAAGGATAAGCATAGAATTATCATGGATTAAGTACATCATCATACATGGAGTAAAATAAAGCATACAATTTGGCAAAAAAATTTACAATAATATACTCATCCATAATGCCACTACACGTACATGTGACACAAAAAATATCTACAATGATATAATCATTCACAATGCCAAAAATAATATTTACAATGAACTAGTGGGTACAACCTCAACTCAATTAAAATGATCACAAATAATCGTACATCTCAATTACAAAAATGCAAGATAATATAACAAAAAATGCAATCTTCAAACATGCCTACAACTCAATTATCAAGAAAGTATATACAATTTATGTATATTTATTTTTTGCATTAAAAATTTAATAATAAAATTAAAAAATACAAGATAATATAATTATCATACATTCTACTATTTTTTTACAATGATATTCATACAGTTAAATACCAAGAATATACATACATGCCACAAATAATATTTACAATGATACAGTCATTCAAGATCATATAATGATAAAATATTTATCAATCATATACAGACATTTTATGCATTAAAATTAAAAAATTGCAGTTTTGCATTAAAAATTTAACATGTATTTTTTTGCATCAATAATCTATCAAGATGCATTTTTTCGTACTAAACATTTAACAATAAAAATTAAAAATAAAGTTTAATTCGTCATGATAATCAAAACAAGGTCACGATTTTTACAATTTTTCAAAAAATCACGATTTTTCAAAAAAATCGATCATCAAAAAAAAAATTCAAAAAACGCACCCACAACTCCTCTTCATCCGAAATCGAGCAATAAAAATTGCTTAATCTGGCAAATTATATACAAAATTAATTGAATAACAGTATTGCCTTAAAAACCCCCTCTAAAATAATTCATAATTGTACTTTAATTTGTCTCATACTTGTAGTTTGGCAGGAAAAAAAAAAACCCTAACTGTTCTTCCCAAAACCGTGACTCAAAATCGAAAATCCACTACAAATCCACCAAAATTAACACAAAAGGATGTAGAATTTCTGATGAATAACACAATCACGACTAATTTCCCTCTTATTTCATACAAAACAGTGATCTATTTCATATGCAATTCAAATAATGGTGGAAAAAAAAAACGCAGAAAAAACGCAGACCTAACCTGACATCAGTCATTTGAACTCGAAAATCCAACTCAAATCAAACAAATTCGATCTAATTAAATACATTTTATTATAAATAACACTATAAGAAATCAAAACCCTATAATATTAACAAAATATTTGCAAAAACTTGAATGCAATCAATTAAATGGCAAAAAACAGAACTTCTTACCTATTTTTCTACAACCGTGGCTTCAAATCCAAACCTGAGTTGTAATGGACCAAAATACTCACAAGGTATAATTAATTTCTTCTAAATAACACTATTAAGATCAATAACCCTCATATTTTACAAAAAATGATGCCCTATTTTGCTTGAAATCAAAAAAATAGCAGAAACCTAAAAAAAAAACGTTGTTCGTCACAAATCCACCTATTTGTGATCGAAATTGAAGATTTCAACTCCAATTTATCGAATGATAAGGCTGAAAAGCTAAATAAAAAAGCTGAAATATTAGATTCACATGCTGAAAAAGCACAACAATTATCAAAAAAATGCCAAAATGTGATGATTCCCATCGCAAAACATTGTTTACCCGTGTTTGAACAGTGACTCGGGCGATTCCCCGTGTTTCGCTGGAACCAGCACGGGTGTGCCGATTCCCGAGTCGAACAGGGCGAGTCCAGTTCGACTCACCGACTTTTTAAACACTACTCTCAACCAAAGTAATAGTCCTTATTTTCGAATCAGAAGGATAGATGGAGGCGTTGATAACGATTCAACCAAAAATGGTGAATCATCATCATCAGAACCTTTTTTCAACTATTTGAGATCGGCTACGCAAATGGATATTATAAGTTGGTTTAGTTGGATTTGTTCATATTGGGTCTTCAAAACTTGGAATTAGGTCCATCATTTTCTCAAACGGCTATGATGGTCATGAATGGAAATTCAAAGTTGAGTTTGCTTTTTTTTTTCTTGTTGTTTTATTATAAATCTTATTGGTTTTGATTTCTTTTCATGTGTGATTTTGTCTAGCCGCATTATTCAATGCCATAACGCTAGTAATATGGGTGTGAAAAACCTCTTGATCAAGTTGTAGAACTGCGGTTACAATTTGACATTCAAAAAAATTGTATATTTGATATTCCATAGATCATTTCATGATGGAATGAATTATCAAGAGAGAAACAGGAATTGGTCTTTTGATCTGTAAGAACTCTTGAGTCTGCACTTTTTGTTGGTGATATGGTGGAAGGATACAGGTCATGTGGTTATTAGGCTTTTGGAGATGCAGAAAATGTATGTCGTTATTTAAATTTTTTAATTTTTTTTTTAAGAAAAACCAGATAGGGATGAAATTTTGGGCGTGTGGCTTCGATTTTCAACCGCCTGATCAAGATCTGATTGTTGCGAGTAAACTTATATTACTAGTGATTATAGGTGACGACATGCGTNTCCTATATATATATATATATATATATATATATATATATATATATATACTAGTAGTAACGAAGATACTACGTACTACTCTACGTAATTACGTT
>NW_006496517.1:962844-981428 GCF_000471905.2 Amborella trichopoda | reverse complement strand
AATACTAGTCGTTAGTTTGGTTACGTACGTGTTAAAGCTTAATTAACTTAGTTAGTAGTTATAGTAGTACGACGACTAGTCGTCTCTACTATATATATATATATATATATATATATATATATATATATCCAAATTTGCGAAAAGGACATACAGTCTCTGCAATTATAAGGACTTTTTAATAAAAAACCCTCGCACGAATTTTTCTTTTAAGGACTGAAACCTTATGAGATTTTTTTTTTAAGTTTCGCCCTCGCCCTCCCACTTTTTAAAGTCCTGTAATTAGACCGATTTGCCCCTCTTTTCACAACAAACACTTACAGCTTTTCATCTCTATCTCTCCTTTTCATGGTTTCTTCCTTTCTCTCGCATCCTCTATTTGAAAACCTAACACATTATTTTCCTCTTTACATAGAGAAAGCAAGATAGGGTTGGGGTTTCTAGAGAAGAAATGAGATGGGGCATATATAGAGAGAATATGGGAGGCATAAATGGAGTTGGGTTTCTAGAGTGAGAGAATGTGGGTGAAAATAAAAATTAGATTTCTAAAAGAAACAGGGAGCCAAAATTAAATATTTAATAGGACCTATATCTTAAAAATAAAATCTAGTAAGGCTTTGTTCTTAAGAGCCCTAAGAATAATATTAAATAAACCTTCAAGTCAATAGAAAACTCATTGGCCCCTCTAAGTTAAAAGAAAATAACGCTTTAACATCTTTTTCATTGTCCAAAATTACAGCATTTATCCTTCTCTATTTTTTTTAATGATCTCATTATCCATACCCTAGAAAAATCCACATCTTGATCTCTCTTTTCCTCGCCTTTAAACCCCTTCCACATACTCTCTCTCAACATCCCTTAAACTCCCATCTCTCTCCCACTCATCTTGTAAACCTTAGGTCATCATCAAAGCTATTTTTCAACTAATTGGGGTCGGCTGCACAAATCTTGGTCTACTATTTTATTTTGTAAATAGTCACACCCTCAATGAGGCTATATGTCTCTATATCTTTTCTCACTGTTTCCAACCATGTCCTTTTGGGTCTACTTTGCCCTTTTTTATCCTTCTACTTGAAACTAACTCGGATATCCTAACAAGTGTTGTACTAAATACGTGCCACACAAGACAAGCACATCCAAGTCTACTCTCTCTTATCTTGTCGCCTATAGGTGCCACACATAAATTTTCTCGAATGTATTTAATACGAATTCCATCACTTCTTTGTCTTATCACTCATCCATCTCAATATACTCATATCTGCTATACTCATTCTTTGAGTATATTATTTTTTGACCACCCAACATTCCGCCTAAAACTAAGACAATGAGGTATGCGCTCGATGCTGACCCCTTATGTAGACCAAATGTCATTGAAAACTTGCTCATCTCTCCACTAGTTATCATACACTAGTTAGTGCTTCATCGTACATGTTGCTCACCAAGTCGATATAGTATCGGGAGACGTCTTTTCGCTTCGCCCTAAACTTCTTAATAAGTTGCCTAAGTAGAAAAATAGCTTCGGGTTGTTGACCTCCCTCACAAAAAACCAATTGGTTTTCTAATACACTCGTTTCATGCCTCAGTCGGTGCTCAATCAATCTCTCACAAAGCTTCATAATGTTGCTCATAAGTTTGATCCCTCAATAGTTTACACTATACTATATATCTCATTTATTCTTATAAACAAGTACCACAATACTTTTCCTCCATTCGTCTGTCATTTTTTTTGTTCTCAACACTATGTTGAACAACTTAATCGGCCAGTCGATACCAATCTCCCCATGCACTTACAAACCTCTATCGGGATATCATTTGATCCTAAAGCTTTTCCTATCTTCACATTTTCAAAGCTTTCTTTCACCTCCAATATCTTAATTCTACGAATAAATCTATGACCTTCGCAATTATTTATGCCAACAGTTCCTTCTGCCGCTATGTTTTCATCGTGTTCATCATTTAATAATTTTTAAAAGCAAACTCTCCACCTTTCATTGACATCTTCATCCCACCAAGATCATTTGATCATCACTCTTAATGCCATTTAATATGATCTAGATCCATACACTTTTCTCTATTATTTATGCTAATTTGAAGATATCTTTTTCACCTTTTCTTGTTCTCAATGTACTATATAGATTATCATAAACCTTAAGTTTAGCCTTACTTACTATTTGTTTAGTGTTTTTCTAGTATTGTTATATTCTTCTAAGTTTTGATCATTTCTATTACATTGACAAATTTTATAACTTGATAGATTTTCGCAAGGTTTAAAAAACACTGATCGATGACTCGTATCGATCACACCCATACTTGGATCGGAAGAACCATTAGATTGGTAATTTTTGCTTCAATTTTTTTAAAAAACAATTGAAGAAAAAACTGTTCATTCTTTTTTTTTTCACTTGACTCAATGAAGAAGCAGTCGGAATCCATGAAGAATCAGTCGAACTCGATGAGGAATCGACGGTTCCGCGAAAAAATCGACGATTCTACTATTTGGAACCCTCCCAAATCCCATTTTTTTGGCTTAATCTGGAGCGTCCTGGGCAATTCCCGATCCAGATCACCCGATTCCAGATCAGGTCACTAATTTTTTAAACCTTGGTTTTTCGCTAATGGCCTTCTGATCCTCATCACTCAACACCAAGTTTCCTTATCAAAATTTATTTTCCCTCTATTATCTTAAATCGTTTTTTGCCACTTTCTTAATACAGTCAGCCATCTCATTCCACATAATATTGACCTCATGTTTAAAGCTTTATTTTCAATCGTTAACTAATTTATCCCTAAATAAATCTATCTTCCCATTTTTTAAAGTCTACCACCTAGTTCTGGGACCTATTAATTTCACCCTCTCTTCTATTTCTTTATGTAGACGTCTACAACAACAAGCCTATGTTGGGTAGTAAAACTCTCTCTTGGAATAAACTTGCAATATTTATATGACGATTGATCTACCATCTTCACTAGGAAGAAGTCTATCCAGCTTTTATGTGATCCACTTTTATAAGTTATTAAATGTTCTTTTGAATATTATATATTATTAAATATTCATCTCATTTTTTGAAGTGTTTGCTATTGCTAGATCATAGGCAATAGCAAAATTTAAAATAACCTCACCCATCTCATTTCTTTCCTTAAACCCATATCCCCCATGTATCCCTTCATATCCTATACTATCTTTCGCTACATGATCATTCAAGTCCTCTCATAAAAAAATATTTTCTTTATTTGGTATGTCTTGGACTATTCCATCCATGTCTTCCCAAAATTGTCCATTAATGTTATCATCTAATCCTATTTGTGGCGCATAAATATTAATTATGTTAATTACCACTTCTCATAATACAAGTTTAATTAATAGGAGTCTATAACCTATTCTCCTGATATTAATTATTTCATCTTTTAAATGTGTCTACTATCATGCCTACGACATTTTTATTATTATCCTTTCCTATACACCAAAGTTTATAGCCATTTTTTTTTAGAATGGGTTAGAGCCTCAACGGTAGTATCAACGAACCCTATGATGAAGCCTCTAACTCCATTCTCACATAAAAGCAGGGGCTCAAATCCCCACTCGCTTACTATTTTCTTCATTTTTTTACTTACCCAAAGACGATATCCATTTATTTTTTATTTTTTCTCCTTTCCATTTAGTTTCCTCAAGTATCCTATCAAATTCCATGTATATGCTGGGCTTATGATAAAGGGTGCAATTGACATACGGATGCATCCGTAGCTGTAGAGGTAAGGTGTACCTTCAAATTTTATCATGGGACATAATTTTGATGTAAAATGTTCTTATGATTATCTCAAAATCTATTTTTATATCTAATTATAAAATTTCAAATTTCAAATATAGTTAAAATCAAGTAGATCTATAAACATATGAAAATTTTGAAAATGGACGGTGTAGATAATATAAACTTTTTCCTATGAAAAAAGAAAACAAATTCTATTTATATGATGGGGTTATGAAAAAAGGAAAAATGGTAACTATTATAACTTAAACAATGAAAAAGAAAAAGAGAACAAATATTCTTTTCTTTTACGTTGAAGGGGTAGTGCCAACGAACCCTATTATACAGGGGGTATATATCCTTTTTGGTGGATATACGTCATTTTCCCTGCAGATTTACAGTTACTGATGACTGATAATTGATGCACTTATATTTTATAAATAAGGAAAGATAAATTAAAGGGTAATAAAAGGAAATCTTTTTCCCTATTTCTAACCTTGAAATAAAGTTTTTTCCATAAGAAATCCAGTACTGCTGGACTTCTAATGATCCCTGTTTGCAAAGCCCATAAGGTTAACGCAATCCTCTTCATACGGCAAGTTTAAGAATTTAATATGAATCATTTTATATAGATAATCATGATTTTTAGGCAAGGGCAATCTAAATCGGAAGATTAATTAGAGCGATTTTAATAGAAACCCTAAAATATTGCAATAATTGCATTTCCTTGGATAATATCACAAAGATGGTATCATCCTCCGAAATTATCATGCTAAAAAGACGGTAATTTCATGCATCGCCAATAATTGTCACTCTGTTGACAACTTGAAAATGGACGGCCTAGATGAGCTCCTACATCCTCGCTCAATTCTGTCAATGTCCAGGTGACCGGAGAGCCACTGCTCATCTCAACGATCCTTTGTCCATGGTCAGATGCGTTAACTTTGCAAACCGCTGGCATGCTGGAGGCCGGCGTCGCAATATTAGGGGTGGCAATGGACCCAAACCAAACACAAGACCCACTGGGTATACCCGACAGATCTGGTTATGGGTCCCCAACATTTAGACCTGGCGGGTCGGGTCCGGCTCCAAACCTGGGTATGGGTCCAACATTTGGACCCGGCGGGTTGGATCCGATTCCAAAACCTAGACCTAAACAGTGTTCAGGTCTGGATCCGGATCCAGTTGGACCGAATCCGTATCCAACTCATACCCATAAACTGTTGGAGATAAAATACTTAGAGCCCATTTGTTAGGGTGTATTAAGAATCTTATACAATAAGAACTCGCAATTATCTTTAGCTATTAAAGACAAATCATATGGCTTGAAATCTAATGATGGGTGATTATGACCTTGTTGTCAATAATATTGGTATATGATAGTAAATAAATAAATAAAAAGAGAAAAAAAAAAACTCATGAGGGTGGAAATGGACCCAACCAAGCCCAAGATCCGACAGGTTCGGGTATGGATCCAACTTTTGGACCCGACGGGTCGCATCCGGGTCCAAAACCTGGACCGGTATCCTAGTCGGACCTGGGTTCAGGTCCAACCAAACCCGTTGCCACCCCTACGCAAAATGCATGTCTCTCTTCAGTTTTGTAGGTACCCACATTTGCGATGCTTTCTGGAGGATCTACATGCCTAGGATTGGTAATGAGTCGGGTAGCCCGGCCCTAAAAAATTTGGGCTTGGGCCACAAACTGTGGCTGGAGGGCTGGGATAGGGCCAATGCCCGCCCAGTTTCCACCTGGCCGGCCCTCCTTTTTTTCTTGTTTTTCTATTATTTTTTCTTCTTTTGTTTTTGGCCCGGCCCGGCCTGTTGCCACAATTAGTTCCAAGAAAATGCATAGTAGCAGCTTTCCTTTATCTGATATTTCTTTTTCTAGGAGAAATATTCTTACAATATGCATACTTTGGAAATACATATACATATTGTAGGAATATTTCTGAAACAAAACTGCAAAGGAGAAGTGGAAACCAGCACCATGTTTACCGTTATCCTACGAACCCATTTTATTTCAAAGAGCAAATTGATCGTGCTACATCATCCTCAGTGCCACAAATGTCCCCACTTCCCAGTTGACATTGCATTCCCACACCGCCCCAGTATGGCCTTGCCTCCTTCCCCTCTTCCCTGCAATGACAATAGCCAAACTTTCAAGATCACGGAGACGGCATCTAAATAATACATCAGAACCAAACAAACAGTAGTACTAACAACTTCAATAATCTAAAGAGGAACATTCTCATCTCAGAAAGCAGGGAGAACAGTAATTCATTCAATCATGATTAGCTGAGTCGTGGTCATCAAGCTTACCGACATCAAGCTGTTCTAGATGAGTCAACCACTAGAATTAATAAACACTGGTTTCAAGAAAGATTTTCGTTGTTTATTTTTATATTTTTTAATGAGGTTTTAAAGCTATTCTGAAAGCCAGACACGTTAAGAAATTGGTACCCTTTCGAGCAAAACCTTTAGCTCATCCATCCTCCATAATAACCCCAGCATCTAGTGAATTGCTAGGCCAATAACAATCCATGAGGAACTAAAATATTCAGTATCTCAAGTACATAGCATCGGCATTTGTGGCCCTATGAGGATCAACTGCAACTCTAATCAAACAGCATAGTTACCAAAAACGTTTGTAAAAACATTTGTATAATCAAGTTAACCTTTCTCAAAAAAATAAATAAATAACATTTGTATAATAAACCAATGGAACACAAAATATGGATGTTGCAGCAGAGTATGGAGCCCCTACCTAATACATTGCTCAAGGAAGCAAGCCAACCATGTCTACATTCAAACAAATTATGATTAACCCAGAGCTTCAAATATACTTCGACACAATAGCACCAAGGAAAACTAATGCTAATTAAGTACTTGCCCATAATAAATAAGCAACATCTCTATCAAATATGTTTGAAAGTGTAAGGCAATATAAAAAGAAGATGAGAAGACTTCAGAAGGAATAGGCATGGAGAATGGCCTAGAATCAGGGAAGCATGAAAGTGAGGAGAGAAAAAGAGGAGTTGAAATAAAAGACCAAGCCCAGTCCAGTGTGTTGGGGCAAGATAGGACCAAAATGAGCATATTTCGAGGCAGCAATTCATCATGAGAAAACCTGGTTTATCCACATCTTGAGGCTATCAAAATGACGGAGAGGGCAGCTAGATGGCACTAGGGGAGTAAAGTGGTAAGAAATCAACAGAGTGGACCATTTGAACTCATTTCCTAGATCACAATAGACTATGGGGCTCATAAGATGGAGGGGAATTTTAATCCAATTCTCTATAACTTCACCAGCAATAGGATTGAACTCCTCTTTTTATGTTATTACATTACAAGCCATGATTGTTTATGGTGAAAATTTGCACAGCACTCACCAGCGACATTTACCCAAAGAATCACAAATTTGGAAGACTATTTCCAAAGTCAAAACTCCACAACTGTCGAGATCTAAGGTAAAGTTTAGAACTACATGTGAGCGCAACACATGGATTCCTCACTTGTGACCATGCATCAAAACTTCATGCCTAATATTGCTTTTCAAATGCATGCCATGGCATTGCCATTGGTACAAATTTATGAGATACAGAGAAAAATGAATGCCAAGGCAAGGATCAAAAGCCTTGAAATCATATCCGGTGTCCAACTAAGAGCCATGGAGTGTGAGATGTACAATTCATAAGGACAACGGGGGATTGAACGAAGTTTGGGCTGTTTCCAACATTTACACTGGTCAATGACCCCACTATGCTTGTGGGTAATTGTCACAGGATGATCTGTCCCAATGTTTTAGTGAATCCAAAAAATCATTAATGACAATAGGGAGGTTGCCAGAGAAAATCATTCACGAGTCTGTGATGTCCTGAGTTCTTATCCTCATGTTGTGTGGTATCAGGATGAAGGGCCTAATTTTTAAGTGTAGGGCAATGATGCTTCAAGAGTCAAAACATTTCTTGCACTGATGCAAGCCAGTTGAAAGGTTCCTTAGGCCCAATTTTAATGGAAGCTCCCATGGCAATTTGAACTGGTGTAAAAGGCATCTTCCAGGCAGGGTTGCTTCCATACCTAGAATTTCACATTGTGTTGCATGTCGACACTTAGACGCATGTCACGCATGTTGACACAAGGACATACATGTCTTGCCATAATAAACTCATGTAATATGTGCCAACACTTCCATTAGAAGTGTCAAGCTTGGAGACAGAGTGTATCCCCTTTCTTCTTTAATAAAAAAGGGACCAAAGTGATTTGTATGCCCAAACAGGAACGTTAAGCCACTTGAAAAGAACAAGTAGGATCTACCACATGGGCCATCACGTGCTGATAATAAAATCAGAGTCTCTCGCGCGCTCTCTCTCTCTCTCTCAAACTAAAACACACAACACACACAAAAGTCAAGCTATATCTATTTAGTAGGTTTTCATATCTATTAAGAGAAGCATGAATTCCACTTTCATTGCCCCCATCCCCAAGATTTCAGACCTATTAGCCTCCTCAATACTTCCTGCAAGATCCTCACCAAAGTCTTTTGTTTCTAGGCTTAGGTCTGTCATTTGTAACGTCATCTCACCCAATTAAAGTGGTTTCCTCCGTAACTGTCAAATCCTTGACAGACTCCTGGTTGCCCATGAAGTTATTCACTCTAGGCATTTTTCCAAAACCCCGGGGCTAATCATGAAGCTCGATTGGGAGGAGGTCTACAATCATTTCGACTGGTCTTCCCTTAACTAGTTCACAGTTCTCATGGGGAGCTGGATTCATGAATGTGTATCCTCAGCTTCCTTTCGGTTCTCATTGATGGCTCCCCAAGGGTCACTTCTCTTCCTCTAGACAGGTTCGCCAAGATAATTCATCTCCTCCCCCTTCTCTTTCAATTTCTGGTTGAAGTTTTCAATAGGTCTATATCTGGGGTCTACAAAAGGATTCGCCTATCTGGTATCAAAACATTCAAGGATCACAATTCCTCACCTACAATACGCAGATGACACCCTTGTTTTGTGCAATTCCTATCATGAATTCCTAAAGAAGATACTATGCCGTTGTTCCATAGGTGCTTCAAGGTAGCCCACGGCGATACCTATTAATATTGCAAAATCCAAGTTTATGGGCATTGATGTTCTCCTGATACCCTTTCTTTCCTCATTTCCAAATTCGGTTGTTCTACAGATCCCTCCTGTCAATATATCTCGGTCTCCCCCTTTGTGTCGACAACCCCAGTAGGGATCTTTGGGGTTGTTTTGTATTCCTAGAGGTCATATCACTCATCAAGGCCATGCTCTCCAATCTCCCCATCTACTACATGTCTCTCTTCCTTAAGATGAGCAGTGTTAATTCCTGGGTAACGATCATGAAATCCTTCTTGTGGTCAGGAGAAAAGTATCAAAGGAACATTCATCAAGTGGCTTGGGATTAGTATTGTACCCCTAAGCACCTTGGCGAACTAAGGATCCAAAAGCTAAAATATACAAACCTTGCTCTCCTATGTGAATGGTGGTAGCAATACACCACAAAACAAGACACTCTTTGGCCAAGGCTTTTATGCACAAATATGACACGAAATACCTTAGCTGGCTTCCTCTAAGAAGGGCTACTTCCGGGTCCTCAGGCATCCTCAAGAACATCTCAGCCTCTGGCCAAAGCTTTTTGTCATCAATTAGGTTCAAAATTAATTGTGGAAACAAGGCATCCTTTTGGTTTGACCCTTGGATTGAGAGTGGGAGTGCCCCTTTAAGGAGAGGTGGCCAAATTTTTTCTTAATTTCAAACTCGCCCTTGGCTTATGTTGCTAAGCCTTTCGACTCTTTCCATCAACCTTTGGTGTGGAACCCAACCTTTAGAAGGCCCGTCACTTATTCCAAAACTACCAATCTACTAGCCCTCAAAAGTATTTTATTAAGGGTGCAGTTAGCATATGGATGCATCCGTAGCTGTAGAGGTAAGGTGCACCTTCAAACTTTATTATGGTATACAATTTTGATGTAAAATGTTCTTAGGATTATCTCAAAATCTATTTTTATATCTAATTATAAAATTTTAAATTTCAAAAATGGTTTAAATCAAGTAGATCTATAAACGTATGAGGCATAAGCACCTAGCTTGTGGCTGCCACCCTCCAAGGTGACATTTGTGTGCTGAACACCTGATCTGGGATGCCACACCTATTTTTTTGATCTCTTGAGGTTCAAGCACCCAACTAGTAGGCTGCCAAATACCTTTTTATAGCCTACATTCTTTTTTGTATGGAGCACCCCGTGTGTGGGATGCTTGAGACACACTTCTCATGAGAACTTTTGTATATTATACATATCAGTAATATATTGTGAACAGTTTCAAAGAAATATCTATGCGTCACTTTGGGGTTTCTCTCTACCAATTAAACTAAACTTTTGTTAGAATCAAGTCTCTCTCCTAATTAAGCTAATCCTAACTAAGAGGAACAATATGTATGACTATTCCTATATGTCTTTTTTCTAAATATTACTCCAATATGTCTTTATCAAGCTAATAACCAATACCTGTTGTCTTTGGTCTTTGGTAAAATCTCCCAATCAACATCAGTGGTAAATCGAGCAGATGAAGTGAAAAACACAAAATGCACAAGAGGAATAACAATATGGAGGTTTGATACTTTTAGACAGCACTTCTTACACCTAGGCAACCCACCTTAATTTGAGACGGCAAAAAGTGAGAGTGGGTTAAAATAGTGAGCCGCCCTTCCCTATTCCATTCATTGAACATGTACGCAAAACTGATATTTAATGGATTCTGGGGAATGATGACGAACAACTCAAACTTCTATCATATTGCAGAAATGGTCTTGATACGTTTAGTTTTCTCATAAATACTAGATCCTGTGTAATGCATTAGGTCTCTTATTGCCCCAAAATATGGTCATAGATTGTCTGGATGATACCCAACTCTCGTCTAGAATGTCATTGCATCATATCATTCCATGAAATGGACAACTTGTTGCCTTCTTATTGCAAAAATAAATAAATAACTAAAAAAAAAAGAATTCCTTGCCTTTTGCTGCACATAACAAGGTTGGCACCAATGCGATGTAGATCTCTGTCTGAAGGTGTAACTTCTACATGTCCTTTAGGGATGATCCAAAGCTTAAATTGAGAATCTCATTGAGATCTACAACCCTGATTTCTATGGGCTCTCCATAATTCAAACTTTCAGGCTTCAAATTGTTGAAAGCCATGTGGAATAATAGTGAAGAATTTTGCTTTGTTTGTGTTAAAAATTTCTGATCATTGATTATTTCCTAGTAGCAATGGGTTTAGACGTATCTCTAGGAACCAAATTCTCCTTTCTATATGGATTACAAACATTGGAATCAACTTCGAGCTTGATTACGAAGCATTCTTGATTTTTTCGGAGTTCAATTATAGGTAGATTAGGTATCAAAATGCTAGCTAGTATCATTAGATTAGAAATTAGGAACTACTATGAATAGATGATTAGGCTGTTGGCCAAATCAATCACTTTTTGATAAACAAAATCTGGGTTTTATTTGTAGATAGAGTGATCATACAACTCTAGCTCAAGATCCCCAACAAGTTTGAGAGATTCCCCTCCCCCCCCCCCCCCCACAGCCTTAACCAAAGATATCACCTTAACTCTACCCCACCCCATGTCCCCATCAAATCAACCCTTCCCAAGGCCACCTTTTTGCCATACCCCTAAGCCTCCTAACCCTAAAGTAGCCACAATCTACCTCATTCCCTTCAAATCCATCTAGTACCCTTGTGGAACCCATAAATTTTCAGCAAATTCATCCCCCTCAACACCCTCTAAACCTGACCCTAGTTGTCAATCGAATCATAACTACACTTCCCTAACACCTTACCTTCAAAATTGTCATGACTGTACGTAGTTCTTTAGCCCAACTATTCCCGGAATCCTGCGCCATGTCACATGCTCACGGCTACATCATCAAATATAACATCGTAAGCACTCAGCACAATTTCAAAGATCGATATGTGCCAATGGTAATCAGTCTTGATCATTGCTCCACTGAACTCATCAAATCAAGCCCTTGCAATGCTTGTGGAGCCTGCCTGATGCCGTAAAGAGCCTCTTTCAACCTGTAGACCAGTCCTTGCTTTCCTTTGGCTAGGAAACCATGTTCAAATGTAGTGAGACGTCACCTTTAGAGGAGGGTAGTCCTTAACTCTCTTGGTAGGGAGAGTGATTGTACTACTCTAGTCCAGGTTTGGGAGAAGCTCCCAGAAAAGTTAGAACCCAACTTGTGAAGAGATTCCCAAAAACCCTAGTTTGTGTATTGGAAGTCCTCCCCGCATTAACGTGGGCCCTTTCTTCCTCTTGTGTGGCACATCCCCATCTAAGATTCCTCACATCCAAAATAGTCAATGTTTCAAAGCTTACCATAAACTCTACAGAACCTCAACTAATCAACCTCATTATACCCCCTATTCATATACACAACCTCTATGGACTCCAAACTTAATTTAAACCCTAGATGTGCCCAAAATCTACCCTAGAATCCATATCATCATCCTCCTATCTTGCAGAACATAATAAAATCCAGTAACTTTAATTGTAACCATATACTTTGCCTTGACATCACCAAACCCTCCCATATACCCCGGCTATGCCCTAACCCCGTTACACCTCCTGTCATCCATCCACCACTACTTACTATAGGAAATCTCAATCTACCCAAAACCCTGCTAACCCTAAACCTTAGATATGGCCCACCAAAACTTGGTGTATGCTAATGTAGAAACCAAGCCACCTTGGTCCTACATCTGTTTTAAGTTAAAAAATGATGTAGATCATGAAGGGCCCTTCGCTTTGAGCTTTGTATCACCCTAAAAAAAATCCAAGTGCAAAGTTGTGTCCTTTGAAAGCTGATAGATGACCATATCTCTCCATCCTCCATGGTCCTAACCCCAAACCCTACCCAAGCATTTTGATCCTATTTGTAGTAGGAGTCCTTTATTTCCTAACAATTCTATTCAAATAGTAGTCCTAATGAAAACTCAAAACTTCTTCCCAAACTATTTCTGTAAAGAGTCCTAAACCAACCCAAATTCCAAACTTGACTCAATTTTAACCAAACCCCAAATCTTAGCCAAGTTTTTCCTACAAACCAACACTAACCCAACAAACCTTAATCCTAACTTGCTGTCCATGAAACTATAGTCCCCATATGCCCTAAACCTAGCTTTCCTTAAACCATACCCTCAAAACCCCTTAACCTAGTTCACCATCTAGCTTACAAACTGCTGCTCATAAATGCTAGAAGCATCGTTGGCGGGTCGTGACCCCTCCCCTTCCCAACCCCCCAAAAAATAAAATTAAATTAAAAAAAAGTTCGAGCGATCTTGATCTCTCCCTTAGAGGTATCTCAATCCCTAACTAAAACGGATTTCAACCACATGGAACAGGATCATGTAGGGGTGCCGTCCTAATTTGAAACGATCTTGAACCTAAGGGAATATTCGAAAGTTATTTAATTTTAAATCATGTCTTTAATTTTGAGCCCATACCTTTGTCTTAGTTATAGACGACTTAACTAGGCATCTATAGGATGAGGTATTGTGGTGCATGTTGTTTGCCGATGATATAGTTTTGATTGATGAGACCCAAAACAACGTCAACACAAAGTTAGAACTTTGGAGGGATGCTCTAGAATCCAAAGGTTTTAAAATTAATTCGACTATGACAAACTATATGGAGTGCAAGTTTAGTAATAATAGGATTAGAGACGAGGAAGTAGTTAAGATTGACGACCAGGAAGTACAAAAATGACCGTACTTTCAATATCTTGGGTCGATAATCCAGGAAAATGGAGAAATCGAGGAAGATGTCGCACACAGAATTGGATCAAGGAGGCGAAGTAGAGATGTGCAACTGGAATTTTATGTGATCGCCGCATACCAATGAGGCTGAAGAGCAAGTTCTATAGAACATCGCTTAGCTCTATGGGGCGAAATGTTGGGCGGACAAAAAACAATAAACCTATAAAATGAGTGTAGCAAGAGATGAGGATGTTGAGATGGATGAGTGGCAAGACAAAAAAGGATAGAACTCAAAATGAATCTATTCGAAAGAATTTAGGTATGGCACCAATAGGCAATAAAATGAGAGACAAAAGACTTAGGTTGGCTGGCCATGTGTGGCGCCAACCAAGTACAGCAGCGGTTAGGAGATGCAACTTAGGTCAAGTGGAATGACTGAAAAGGGCAAGGGGTAGGCCCAAACCGACGTGGTTGGAAGTAGTCCGAAAAGATATGGGAACTTAGGATATGGCCTTTAATAGAGGAGAATGGCGAATCAAGATTCATGTAGCCAACCCCAATTAATTGGGAAAAGGCTAAAATGATGATAATGATATCTTTAATTTCATTTTAATTCTTGATTTTTGATGATTTTCTAGCGAAAGACCAACTGTCGATATTTTTTTTTTTTTCCTTTTTATTTCTTGTGGCTTGCATTAGTGCCTGAAAACTAGCGACACAGAATCACCGGAGTCAACTAGGAACCAAGGGTATCCCTTGTTCGAGATGGTCTCAAATCAAGGAATCTCTAGGTCAACCCAAACTGGGTGGTTCACACTTCACTATAGAGAACAGCTCAATTCACACGGCATAGTTCTTATTCTGCATGTATATAGATAATGCTAGAAAACATGGACTCCACTCTTTTAAAAATTTTAATATATATGTGTGTGTGTGTGTATATATATATATACACACACACACATATGCTCTCGTGCTTGGGGCTTGACTTCCTCTCTATTCAACGTTGGAATCCAGCCTATTATTAATGTGGCTAATTTCGTTTCCAGAGTAGGATCTGCAGCTCAAATTAAAGCTATAAAATAAGTAGCTGGCAAATCAAAATTGGAATTTGCAAAGTTAGAAGCCTTTGTACAATTCGCTTATGATCTCAATCCATTCATGGTTCTCCTGTAATTGGATACTTTGGAACCACAAGAATCCTTAGAATGGGATTCCAACTCAACACCTTTTGATTGATTTTAAGAGGACTTGCTATTTGGACAGCACAGTACAATGAAAGTAGTAAGGGCCCAAATGCCACGGGTGAGAACCTCTCCCATGTAATCTCCACGGACCACGGAGATAAATCTTTGCCTGCTAGGCAAGAGGATAGCAAGTTACAAGTTCTGTCTCGATCGGACATATATTTCTATTTTATTATGTACTTAACAGTGGGGTTACCATCATTATATATATATATATATATATATATCAGTGTTTTAAAATGCGGCGGCATCGCCGCATATGCGGCAGCATCATCCGGGATGCGCTCGCATCTGCATCGCAAACAAGCGCATATGCGCTTTTGACAGATGCGGCCGTATATGTGCCTCATCAGGCCGCATCCCGCATCAGACAGCATCGCGCCGCATCTATTTCCTTGGAAAAAAATTTTGATTTTGCCCTTGGGGAGGGGCAAAATGGTCTTGTTGTCGTTCCAAAGTGTAGAGAAACTGTTTGGGGGGGTATTATACCCCCTAAACGAAGATTTCCAGCCACTTTTGTGGCTTTTTTTGCATCAAATCGAGGGAAAAAAAAATTGGTGAAAATTTTTTTTTCATCCAAACCTTCGATTTGGCAGTTGTTTGATAATTGGATGTTCATTTGATGCCTTTGATTGTTGATTTGGGGATGTTAAGGTGAATTTGTGAAAAGAAATTGGGAATTTCAAAAGCAGTAAAGAAATCGAGCACTACTTCACAAAGTCGGTAACTTTTTATTCCTTCTTGTACAATAATACTATTATACTTATTCTTGGGGCAATGTCTTCTTCCCAATCTTCTAGTAACAAGGATCCGGTTTGGAAATATGCTAAACTAAAAAATCCGAAAGATAGAAATTGTGTGATATCCTTGCTCTGTGGAAATACTTATATGGGTGGTATATTTTGACAAAAAGAGCATTAAGCCGGAATTTTTGGGAATGTAAGAGCATGCCCACAAGCTACAGATGATATAAAAAATAAGATTAGAGAATATTTGGATAGATTGAAAAAAGATAAAGAGAAAAAAAAAAGAAAAAAAAGGAATTACTTGATGATATGCAATTATTTGATGATGTTGATGATGATGATGATATGTCTGAAGTTGCTAAGAGGCAAAGGCGTACTCATACTCCAACCTCAAGAGAGAGGGTTATAAATATTGGTGGTAGTGCTGAGAGAAGAACACCTCACTCTAAGGGGCCAATGGATTCTTTTTTCACCCCTAGCCCCGAAATTGTGGTTCAAGAGAGAAAGAAAAAACAAAACAAACTACAATTGACAATAAATATAAGAAAGAACAAAAGAAGTCGGTATGTAAGTGACTTGCAAAGTGGATTTACATGGCCGGCACTCCTTTTAATACTATAACTCTGGATCGTTTTGCATGTATGGTCCAGGCAATTGGGTAATATGGCCCAGGACTTATTCCTCCTTCACTACATGAGGTTAGGGAGCCCTTGTTGAAGGATGTTGTATTTGACGTAAATAAAATTTTGATTTCTCAGAGAGAAGGATGAGAGAAATATGGGGCCACTATTATGTGTGATGGTTGATCCGATGGGAAATCAAGGGCATTCATCAATTTTTTGGTTAACTACCCAACAGGTACTTTTTTTTTTAAGTCTATTGATGCATCAGGCAAGTCACATGATGGTACATACTTATCTAGCTTGATGGATGAGATTGTCGATTTTGTTGGGGAGCAAAATGTGGTACAAATTATCACTGACAATGGTGCCAACCATGCTGAAGCTGGGCATTTCTTGACTTTGAAAAGGAAGCATATGTTTTGGACTCCTTGTGCAGCTCACTGTGTTAATATTATGCTAAAGGAAATCGGTACAACATCGTTATTTAGTGGAGTGATTTCAAGAGCTATGTTTGTTGTTGGATTTAATTACAATCACACCATAGTCCTAAGCATGATGAGGTCTTTTACAAAGAAGAGAGAACTACTGAGACCGGGTATCACTAGATTTGCCACGTCATTTCTCACTCTTCTAAGCCTAGCCAAGCAAAAAAGTGCCTTAAAGACCATGTTTGCTTCAGAGCAATGGAGTCAAAGCAAATGGTCAAAGCATAAGGATAGGAGTAAGGCTGAAAAAATTATTCTAAATACATCTTTTTGGAGTCAAATAATTATCACATTGGAGGTGGCTCGCCCTTTAGTGAGAGTACTTCGACTGGTTGATGGTGATGCAAAGCCCGCCATGGGCTACATACATGAGGCAATGACTAGGGCAAGAACTGAAATAAAAGATGTTTTAAAGGATAATAAAAATATGTGCAAGGTTATACTTGAAATTATTGATATGATATGGGATACCCAGCTTCACAGGCACCTCCATTCAACCGGTCACCCATCCATTGAATCAGATCGTGTACTAAATGGTGGCTTCTTAGATGTGCTAGAGAGGTTGGTGCCAAACAAAGATATCCAGGATAAGATCCAGAGCCATGAATTGATTAAGTTCAAGTTAGCCTTGGGAAACTTTGGGAGAGATATTGCCATTCGAAATAGGAACACTACAGATCCAGGTAAAGGCCAAAAGCCCAAAAATAATCTTACTTGTCTCTTACTTTATGTATAGTTCCATTGTTTATTTTATACCCTTAATTTTTAACTATATTCTAAATTATAAAATATTATACAGCTGCATAGTAGGCAATTATATGGAAGGGAGACACCAAATCTACAACGTCTCGCTATTCGAGTGTTGAATCTCACATGTAACTCATCTGGTTGTGAGCGCAATTGGAGTGCATTTGAGCATGTAAGTCCTTTACTCCTTATTCCTTAATCCTTATTTCTTGAATTTCAATTTTCTAATCTAAAATCTAATTTGTCTGATTTCAAATTTCTACCACAGCTCCATACAAAAAAAAGAAATAGATTGGGGCAAAAAAAGTTGAATGATATGGTTTATGTGCGGTATAACGAGCAGCTTAGGAAGAGGTATGAAAATCGCACGAAGCTCAACCCTATTCAATTATATGAAGCTGATAGTGATTCCATAAGTGAGTGGACCATGGATCCAATACAAAAGCGTGTGTTTGAAGGTGAGGATCTTACATGGCTTGATGTCGAGCTAGCAACAAGGACTAATGAAGAAGATCGACCTAACACATGAGCACAAAAGAGTAGAGCAGCTGCTGGGTCTAATCGCACTCGCACATTAGCTTCAGAGGTCGAGGAGGAAGCTGACTCAGAGGAGACCGATGAAGATGAATACATGGAGGCCGTCGAGGATGATACTGATGATGCGCATGAAGACTCTCAAGATGACTTGTCTGATTGATATTTGAAAAAATGAAGTTCAAATTTCAAAATTGACTCTCAAAATGGATGATTGTATTAAGTTATTATTTATTAACTATTAACTCTCCTTGAGCTTAACCTTTGATTTGTATTTTGTAATATCATTATTTTGTGCTTATGGTTGTACTTATGGTTGTTGATGGTTGTGCTCTATTATAGTTGTGCTTATGGTGCAAATTTGTGCTGATGGTTGTTGATTGTTGAATGCTCTATGAAGCTGGTTTCAAGTTTCTAGTTTCTATCAAGGGATAGTGGATAACTTGATACAGATCCGACAGTTAATAGTTTTCAAGTTAATCATTAAACTAAAATACCTACTATCATATATATCACCTTCATATTTTTTTCTATGCATTAACTTATTATTTTAGGTTTTTTAGAATTTTTTTACATTTATTGACCGCATCATCGCGATGCACCCGCATCCGGGCCGCATCAGCCCCCCACCGTATTAGGGCTGCATCCCGCATTTTAAAACACAGATATATATATA
>NW_006496517.1:937256-962776 GCF_000471905.2 Amborella trichopoda | reverse complement strand
TACCAAGTAGCGTTTCACGTAAACCTTTAGTCTTTGTCCCAATCGTGGACACACTCGTCCTTACCTTATGGCCGTTGTGCCATATATATATANATATAAAAGAGTGCTTCCCAAGCACTCCCATTTACAAAGGACGCTCCCCAAGCACTCCCATTTACATATTATACATAACTACATACATCTGGCCACAGGTAAGCTGCTCCTGGAACAACGCTCCAGGCACTAACTAGGTTGGAAAGTCCAGCCATGGGTGTTCTTGCTTCTGCTCCCATTATGGTACCCATTCCCACTCCCTCTCCCGACAACTATCGTGCTGCACATTAACATATAAGCCAGTTCCTAACCTAGATCCTACATCAAAAAATGCAATGAGGAATGAGCAGCGATCAGACCCCAATTTTGTTAAGTTGGAACAGCGTCTCTAGACTTGTTTGAGACAACTTCTCATGGGATGACATTTCTTCCGCCCAAGGGCGGAACACTACAGTGCTCTGCCAACTACCACTTTGGGGCCTTAGGGGCATTTCCTTCACCCCAAATGTGGCACACATGTTTTCTTGTGTCCAGCAAAGAAGCCCGTCAAAAAAGCTATAAAAAAAAAGATCCCAAAAAATAGTTTTTTTTAACTCAGTCAGCATAGGATGTCGCATGAAACAAAGAAGCCCCGTCAAAAAAGCAATTAAAAAAAAGGCCCCAAAAAATAGGTTTTTGAAATCAAGTCAGCACAGGATGTCCATTTCATGAACAGCTAAATCTAGCTCTTCAAGTAATCATGAGTTATCGATGAAACCTACGAAAGTGTTCTACAAACTCATCTGAACCGATGTAAACTCAAGTGAGTGACTCGGACTTAGCAAGTTGCCAAGTCCATTATAACATACATAATGCACCAGGTAAAAGAAACTTGTACCGCAGGTGAGTGACTCGAATTCAGCAGGTTGCCAAGTCCTTGAAAGCATACGTAATGCTCCCTGTAAAAAACTCATACAAGACAAAGGCGAGTTCCGTAGCAAGTTGCCCAATTACTGTGGAATCCAGATATCACTCGCCTGAGTTGCTACAACTCTCGCCTGAATAATATACAATTGAAGTTTGAAAAAGGGGCGAACGCACCCCCTTTTGTCTTTCTTTCTTCAATTTTGTGCTTCAGGGTTGCCAATTTGAGCCCGAATTGCATTCTCAATAAGATTTCAACCTGACCTAACTGCTAGAAATAAGAGCGACAACAGGCCTAGCATAGGCCGACTAAAGCTTGGTCCGCCACTGAGCAGAGCCAAAGGGAGCACAACCCAAGCTGCCTAGACCTACTCTTGAGCATGGTGATCTGGCTCAATTTGGAATCAGACTTGGGCTTGATTGGTTAGCAATTGAAAGTAGCAACCCTACATCTCCAATTCAATTCTGATGATTGTAAAGTTTTATTTTAATTTTTATTTTGATTTTCATAATCTAAAAAAAATTATTTTGATTCTCAAAAATTCGAGATGAGATTATTTGGAGCGAGTAGATCGGGACTGGAAGAATAAGCATATAGCAAGGAATTATCATAAGATCAGACCGGAAGAAGAGGCATCAGCGAGGAATTATTGTATTTTTTTTATTATTTTTTTCTATCAGATACTTCTTGTTTTAGTAAGTTATTTCTTTCTAGAAAAAAAAGATGATAAGAGTATGATTTAGCAAAACTTTGAGTTTATGGAGTTCGTATTAAAAGATGGGAAGCTTATCCTTAATTTCTAAAGGTCAACATGAATAGAAGTTTATCTTCAGACGAGGAAGGAGATTTTGATTTTAGAAGACAAGTAGTAGTAAATAAAAGGAGTACACAAAATGTAATGGGTTTTCTATTTTTGCTCTAGTGAATGAAACACAATTTTAACGAAAAGGGAGAAAAAGAACATTTCTCTTGGTTGTGATGCTTGGTGTAGGTCTCGAGTCCCCTCGTTTCTACATGTTTTGCCTGTGATTTCTTCTCTATCCATTCTCTCTCTCTCTAAAAATATGGTTGAAGTCCAGGTTGTCGGCTACCTGTGATTTTCAGTTATGTAGTTGGTATTAGACCTCGGTTCCTGTGGGATCTTGGTGTCGTTTGGAAGGGATGTCATTGTTGGTGGATGAGATCAACGACCAACTACTGGGAACAAGCCCTCCAACGAGAACAAGACATTCAAGATATTGAGATTAAAGACTTGAGACGGCAAGTTGAGGAGTTAACCCAGCGCTTGACGCAAAACCCAGCCCTGACACACTATGATGACGGTAGTGAGTTCGAAGCTGCTTTCGAGAACACGTTCTATGCACACGCTCCGCGTCAGGAGCCCTATGTTTAGGAGAGTAGATTGTGGGTATTTCAACATTAAAACTAATCTACCTGACTTTGAAGGAGAATTACAAGGATCCAATCTTCAATTGGATTCAATATTCTTTGTATCAATCTACCTTTGATAGTGCTCCTATTTTTGATAAATAACCAAGTGATCCTATCTTTGATGGTGAGCCTGTTTTTGATGAACCATTAGATGCAAACAAAGAACTTGGAGTTCCGATCTTTGATGAAGAACAAGTTGCAGGTAATGAAGGTGGCAAT
The DNA here is from genome assembly GCF_000471905.2 of Amborella trichopoda. The sequence goes on along the minus strand of NW_006496517.1, from coordinate 960,189 downwards.
AATGGCAGTGATGCGAATAGAGCTCACGAAGAGGTTAAAGAGGAGGCAATAGGGGGCAGCACCTATAAAGAACTATTTTCTTTCGTCAAGGATGGGGTTAACCATACATGTTTCCAATTTGAAAATTTCACCCCACTATTGCACGCAACCATAGTTGGTTGTGCCAAAACCTTCAATACCTGATTAAAGGATAATTTAATTAGGCCTACCCACAGGTCCCAGGATCGAGCTATATGTCAATGTGCAATATTCTGGTTGATAGAGAACTTGTACTTAAATGAGGATTTGTATCAACTCAAAACTTCAGGGCAAGTTTTCTCCAACCAAAGGATAATGATGCAAATCAACAAATAGATAATTCTACTCTTTCATTTTATTTCTCATTTAGATTTTCATAGACTCGAGATGATCGTGCCAGATTATTTGGAGTGAGTAGATCGAGACCGGAAGAAGAAGTATTACCAAGGAATTATCGTAGATTGGGACCATAAGAAGAAGAATTATTAAAGAATTATAGTATTTTTATTTTTATTTTTATTTTCTTCTTTCTAGCAGATCTTTATTTTTTTTAGTAAATTTTTTTTTTTTTAAGATGACAACAGTCCGTTTGAAACAAACCCTTTAGAGCTATTTTGGGGAGTTTGTTTTAAAAGATGGGAAGCTTATGCTTATCTTTAGAGGAAGGATTTTGTTTTCCAAAGGCAAGTGATAGCAAATAAAAGGAGTACATACAATGTAATGGATTTTTAATTGTACTTTGGAGAATGAAATACAGTTTTAATGTAGAGGGAGAAAGTAGAGATTTTCTCTTGGTTTTCTCCTGACTATCATCTTTAAAAAAAAAAAAATTTAATATAAAAAATAAAGATTTGATAAAAAGAAAAAAAAGGAAAAAAATACAATAACTCGTCACTAATGCTTCTTCTTTCGATCATGATCTACGATAAATCCTTGCTAATGCTTCTTCTTCTAGTCCCAATCTGCTCATTCCAAATAATTTTAGCACGATCATCTCAAGTTTATGAAAATCAAAATAAAATAAAAATAAAAATTTAGAATTATCCATCTCTTGATTTGTATCACTCTCCCTCGGTTGAAGAGAACTCTCCTCTAAGATTTGAAATAAGTTAATACAAAGATTTGAAATGAGTTAATACAAATCCTACTCTAAATACAATGTCTCTCTCAACCTGAATATTGCACATTGACATTAGGGCTTGATCCTAGGACCCATGGGTTATAGGCCTGATTAAAATATCCTTGCTCTTGCGAAGCACTCTCAAACAAGAGCTTTTTGCTCTTGTGAAGCACTCTCAAACAAGAGCTTTGCTTCACCTGCAAAGCACTCTCAGCCAATAGTTTGACCTTGCGACCACTGGCTTTGCTTGTTGCTTGGCCCTCGAACCAATTACTAAAAGTTTTGGAACAACCATGGTAGCATACAACTGTGAGGTGGTATCTTCAAATTGGAAAGAGTAAAGGTCAACCCCACCATTTGCGAAAGAAAAAGCTTTTTCCAAGTACTGCCTCCTATTGTCTCTTCTCTAACCTCTTCACCACCACTATATGCATCATTACCATCATTGTCATGCAGAGAACTTGAGGGAGCAATAAAATCAGCCAAAACAAATCCAAACATAAGCATAATTCAAAGAAACCTAGAGTTTCTTCTCCATACCCCAAGCTAAGATTCCAAAAGCCTAAGCTTTTCTCTCTCTTAATTTTTAAAAATCATGCGGAATTATGAAAGCTCCACGTACCTCTTAAATATTATAATTTCATGCTTCAAGTACCAAAAGTGTTACATCGTAACTTAAAATTAAAATTCGTAATAATAGTTTTACCCCTGTGAGCAATATCCATGAACAGTACTCGTGAATAGTACTTATGACTAGTACTCATGAAATAAATAAAAAATATATAAAAACCTAGAATTACTAAAAAAATAAAACCCATAGAAATAAACAATAAAACTAAAACTATAATATACATCATTTGAAATTGAATAAAAATAAAAAATAAAGATAATTTGCCATCCATGAACTCCTGTTGAAAATGGTGTAGGAAACTAAAAACCCAATTTTCAATGCTTTCAAGGTTTTCTCGACATCTATTTCATCACTTTCTGAAATCAGGGCTGTAATTTGCGATTGAGTCAACCATACTTCCACTACGCTACTATGATTTCAATGCCCTAAATCTCTTAAATGTTGTGCCTCTTTGATATCCTTAAGATCTTCCTCTTTTTCTTCGTCAAAGACAGGTTCACCCAAGTAATCTTTTTTGATAATGCACCCAAGTAATTTTGATCATCATTATAGATTGGATCTCTTAGAAGATTATGTTCATCATCTAAGTATGTATCGGAAATTGCTAGCAGAACTCAATCTACAACTTGATGATTTTTTATACGACCTATGCCAAAAAACCTCAATCTCCATTAAATCATGTAGATCAACTAAATCCCATAATTTATTCTTCCATACATCAGGCTCCCAATGCGAAACACATGCATAGAACAGGCGGTTGAAGGCAGCTTCATCATTCCACTCCAACTCTGAGTCGGACTATGATCCACGCCATTCTCCATGAAAACCATCATGATTTGGATCTATCCTAGTAGATTCATCTTCGTTTAGATCACATTGTTGCTAGCCCCGCTTGCACATCAATACCTTTGAGACCCTCTCCGTCAAGTTGTTTATTTCCTTGCACGGTTGGATTAGATTGGCATCCTTACAGCTAAGACCTCCATGACCAGCCATTGAAATCTCCAGCCGTAAAACTATGACATCCCACCCTTCTATAAGCCTATGAAACCCTAATTAACTTGAGATCCAAGTAAATATTTAAGATTCTAAAATAACCCTAAATAATACGAAATTCCAAGAAAAAAAAACTTAAAATCCTCAAAATAAACCCTAAAACTAAAACTAAAATTAAAACTATAATATACATCCTTTGAAATTAAATAAAAATAAAAAATAAGGACAATTTTCCCTCCATCACATAGCCACCATCATCATCACCTGTAACTTGTTCTTCAACAAAGATAGGAGCTCTAAGTTCTTCATTTTCATCCAATGGTTTATCAAAAACATAATCATCATCAAACATAGGATCACCTGGTTCTTTACCAAAAATAGGACCACTATCAATGATAAGAGCGCTTTCCACTGATTTAAAGAATATTGAATCCAATTGAAGATTGGATCCTTGTTGTTCTCCTTCAAACTTAGGTAGATTAACTTTAATGTTGAAATCGCACAATTTACTCTCCCTCCCGAACATGAGGCTCCCAGTACAGAGCGTGTGCATAGAACAGGTTCTCAAAGGCAGCTTCCAATTCACTATCGGTTTTGCGCCAAGCATTGAGTTAACTCCTCAACTTGCTTTCTCAAAACTTCAATAGCAATGTCTCAGATGTCTCGTTCTGGCAGGATGACTACAACCACAATTATGGAGAGACAAAATGGACATAAGAATTCAAAAGAGAAAAAGGTACAGATGGGGAGTCGAGACCTTAGTTACGCACCACAACCAAGACAAAAGCTCTATTTCTCCCTCTACGTTAAAATTGTGTTTCATTTACCACACCAGAAATCAAAAGCCCAGTACAATATATGTACTTTTATTCATTACAACTTGCCTTCTAAAAACAAAATCCTTCCTCCTATAAAGATAAATTTCCTAATTCACGTTAATCATTAAAGACAACAATAAACTTCCCATCTTTTAAAACAAACTCCCTCACATGCCTCTGAAAGATTCGCCAAAACAGACTCGTATCATCTTCAAAAAAAAAAAAACCTACTTAGGAATCAGGCTTGCGTATAAGTCGTTGGTTGTTGATGCCAAGCACACTATATCTCAAGTTCGATTACAACCACTGAACTACCCCCAAAAGAAAGGAATCAAGCTTGTCAAGGTAGTAACAGCCGGTCTTCTTAGCACTACGTCTCAAGTTCCATTCCTATGTAACCTTGTCAAAAAACAATACCCCCAAAAAAAAAACTTAGTAAAAAAAAAATCTACTAGAAAGAAAAATAAAAATAAAAAAATACAATAATTTCTCGCTAATGCTTCTTCCGGTCCCGATTTAAGATAATTCCTCGTTGATGCTTCTTCTTCCGGTCCCGATCTGCTCACTCCAAATAATCTATCGCAATCATCTCGAATATATGAAAATCAAAATAAAATAAAAAATAAAAATTTAGAACTATCCATCTCATGATTTACATCAAACTCATAATGTTGACCTAACCCAAAAAAAAGGTGGCTTGGTCCAATGTATTAATGGGGCTGGCCCAACCTGATCCATAATATAGTAATTTTTTTTGCTTTCAAATTTCATAAAAAAGACAAACAAAAATGTAGGGTTGGGCCATGGCCTCTGGTCTAGGCCAAGCTTGAGGCGAACAATTTGCCTAGATTTTATGCCAAGGCCTAGCCCTCAAGCCAAATTCAATGGCCCGTTCCTGGGCTGCTTCCAGCCTACCAGCCAAGACCATTGCCAAATCTAGTTGGAAACAAAAGATTTGAGAAAAAAAAAGATTCGAGAGATTTTTTATATCAAAAAAATAAACCAAGCATTTTGGCCAGTTGGGAAAATTTGTGATTTCTTCACAATCAGTGGTAAATAGTCAACGAAATTTGATTCCCAAGCCTATTTTAGCATGATACAAGTAAAGCCTTGATTCCCCTAGAAAGAAGCATCTTTTAGATATTTGACAATAGGATTTACTATTTAATCGAATCTTTCAAGAGCTCGTATCTCTTAGATCCGAACTCAAAACCAAGGTTTCAAAAAATGCTAGGTTTCCGACCTGTGGCCTAACGCCAAGCGCCCAGGCAGGCACCCTGTTGTACAAGTTATATAGATATTTAGTATATATACATATATTCGTGTTAATTTTAGAATTTATTACATTTGAAAATATTGTAACATATATTTTGATGTACAAAAATATGACATATCGCATGTTGAAAATAAATTTGTTCAAATTTTCAAAATTCAAACCATAAAAAATTTAAAAGTCTAATACGATATGTATTAGTAATAGTGTCTAACTCTCCATATTTCATAATAAGTGAAAAGGTTTAAGAAGGTTCTTCAAACCACAAAAAATATTTTTGATTCTCAGAAACAGATATAGGTAAGAGATTGAGGGTTTATGGAATTTTTCTTTTAACTTTGGGGGTTGAAAATAACCCCCATAACCTATTTAAACCTTAAAATTACCCTATTTTCCCTTTTGGGTATTGAAAAAAGAAAAAAAAGCCACGTCCCTAGGTGCCCACCCATGTACATCCGTCAGTGTAGGGCCGCTTAGGTCTGGGCATGTGGTGTTTTGGTCCAGGCCGCCTAGACGTCGGGTGGACCGTTTTTAAAACATTGCTCAAAACCCAATTTTTGCTTCAGGGTTTTGATTTGGGTTTGCTTGAGGAACCTTTGACAAAGATTGGAAGCATGAATTCATATCGAGAATGAAGATTGTGGGGTTGACCTCAAAATTTTAGGTATTTTTATTTTCTTAATTAAATTCATAAAATTAATTTAGCTTTTACTAAATCAAAAATAATTGATTTATAGTTCATTTTGTCCATGCCTTCATTTTTTATGATTTTTTAGACTTTCTATTTTCTAAAATTCCACTTTTACATATTTTCAAATTATTTGAAGCCAATCACACCAATTTTATTATTGTTGTATGTTTTGTATGGTTTTCTTATATTGTTTTGCATTTTTGTGATTTTTTATTACTTTTTAGGTTTTCAACTTTTTTTCCAAAAATTTTCGCCTTTTTTTTTTTTTTTGAGAATGTTAACTTTTCGCCTCTTTATATCTCAAACATGACACATGGATGTCCGAGTCGACTCGACAGAGTAGCTCGGCTCAGGCAAGTGCCGATTACCTTGCCCAAGCCATGTTTTAGAAAATTGATTTAGGGTCAACTAAAAACTCAAGCCTCAATCCAGCATATAGATGTTAGGACTTGGAGCGCGAACGAGAGCAACGATCTTTGCTTGCCAAAAGCTCCACAGGGAGAGGGCACTAGAGGAGCACCCACAAAATAAACATTAAAAAATAAATAAATATTTTATAAAGATATAATCCAAAAGATGATTGAAGGGCTTTGATACTTGAGTTGCTTGACAGAAGCTCCGTAGGGAGAGAAATAATACTAAGAAATAAAAAAATTATTTTAAAAGATATACTTCAAGATTATTGAATGATTTTGATGTTTGAGTTTCCTTATAAATTTTGTCTAACAAAAAATGCCCCCCCTTTTGAAAACCAAATTTTACCTTATCAAGAGTTTGTGATTCGCACAATGGAGTCTGCTGAATGAGAGATCAGACACTTCCTTGGCATCTTTAGTAGAGAGAGTGCCCAAGAAAATAAGTAACAGATTCCCAAAAGGATTGAACATACTAGGAATGAGTGTATGCTCCCGGGCCGTGGAACCGTGGTCCAAGAGAAGGAATGCCACATTAGATAGCAGATCCTTGTAAATTTGATCCAGCACCATTTTTGCTCTTAAAATGGACAGCACATGTTAATTGTATTTTTTCCCTCCTCAATAAAAACCGCTTTCCATAGTTTTTTTTGAAATTTTTCCACCATCTTCTTTGCCAGGTCCATGAACAATTTCGCCCCAAATTTGGACCCAAAGAAATGCCCCAAAGGCCCACAAAATGGGGAGGGCACTGCAGCAGTCAGCACTTGGACATATGAAATGTTTTCCTCTCCTAATTGTTGAAGACGTGGCTGAAAGAACTCTACCTTCTTTCACAATGGAAAATTTGTGAAAATGAGAGTCCATAATGGCTATGACCTCTTAATCCAAGATGGATTATCCCTCAAAGAATTGCTAAAGGTATCAAGTCTTAAAGGAAAATGAAGATAAAAAACAAATATAGATGGAAACCAAGTTGGAAATGTGTGGAATCAAGATATATTTCCAATACCTTTGTGTAACCCTACGTGTCAAAGGTAGATATGTACAACAAAAATAAAATGAAATCCTATGTTGTGCCTTCTAAAATACTCCTATCATAAGTTATCAAAAAAAATTGCATATGAAAAAGGGGAGCAGAAAATTTGGAAGTTGCTACCAATCAAAGAAAAAACGGAAGTTGGTGGAATAGATATGAGAAATATGAGAAGGGCTGAAGTGGGTTTGAAAAGTGAGATTCTGTAAAATATGTACGATTGATGTAATACTAGCAAGAACCTTGTGGAAAATTTCAGCTTCAAAGAATATTTGGTTGAGTTAAAACAATAGGGGTACAACGACCCCATTGTGAGCTTTATCCTAATTACTTCACTCAAAATATTTGATTTCAAGTAACTTTCTTTTTTCTCAGGTTTGCACAATCTGCCTACTCAAATAAATGAAAGGTACGTGTTGGGTTTTGTGGCCTTTAAAGGTTTAGAGAACTTATAAATATGACATTTTATAGTTGAATATGCACTTTAGTGGGAATGGGTGTGTTGACTGACCAAGGGTTGAGCAGTTTATGACCCTGGTGATATCCAAAACCCTTACCCCTGGGGATGTGGCACTACCGAGAAGGATTTACAGTGGGTCATCCCTTGTTGAGGTCGGAGAGATACCCAGGGATGATGTTTGTAAGCTAGCAGAAACGTGTGAACTCCTGTGTGCGGTTGTAGGCTTGTGAAAGCAAGGGCCTAAGCGTCAACAAACTTCTGCATGACATGCACACATGACAACCGCATTACTAGTAAGCAACCCTATAGAGGGATACATGTACAAGTGCATAGAGAGAGCCCCTTTTGCACTGTGGTGACAAGTGTTAGACTTGCTCTTAAATGAGGGAATTGAAATCCACATTCTAAGATCACGGTCCCAATGTTTATTCTTCAACTTTGACAAGTCAATCATAAGCCCCTGCAATGAGACAGTGAGCCATGGGTCTTTGTTGGTTGAATAAGACATCAGTAGTGGCCCATAGTTCTTGGGGCAAATGGAATGCCCTTATTATCGCTATTTTTTTCCCATTAGTAATGGCCCGTTCCTAGTATATTTTATTTTGGTCTAAATATTTTTCAGAATTTTAAAATGTTATTTTTGTTAAAAATACATTAAAAAAACCATTTCTAAAATTTTCATAACTTAAGATGACATGTGGGACCAAGGACCCAACCCCAAGTGTGTATGCAAATTTTATGTGGGGCCCCCGTGAACCCCCTTAGGGGGACGCCCCATTTTTTAAACATAGTGGCATGCCACTTTTTTTAGCAAAAAGCAGGGACGGGGGGGGGGACACACCACTCTTACTTTGTTTGTTTAAATTTTAAATTAGTTAAAGACAATAAATCTTTTACTTTTTAATAAGACTTAGTTTCCTATTTTAGTGGGAGATCTAAAATATATATTATCCTTGACTTCCTAACGATTATGAGAGATCTACATAATGATAAGATTGGTTATATTTGAAATTCTAAATAGGAGTTGGATATGGGTCAAATTTGAAGGGGATAAAGTTCTTATTTTTCACCCAAAATCTTGATGGATGATTTGTGGGATGAATGGCTCTGATTAAATCTCTCTCACCCCACAGATTTTCTAATTATCCTAAAGGTCAAGCTGGAAATTAGATATAGCATACCTAAATTAAAATCCTAGTCAATGTAGGACATAGATCTTATTTCTATTTAAACTAGATTTGAGCCTCCTCTCTCATTACAACAAGATTCTCTCTCTCGCATGCCCCAGTTATTCTCTCCATCTCTCTCACGCCAATATTTTTCTTTCTCTCTCTCATGCACCAAAAAAAGGAAAGTCTCTCTTTCGCCCATAGTTTGGCACGTGACTCTTTCTTCTTCTCTTAAAGTCACGCCACCATCTATCCTCTTTATGTGATGCCACCTTCTCTCCTCCTCCTGATTGAGATGCCATTCTCTCTCCTTGTCTTGCTTGTGAAGACACCCAAAAAAAAAACAGCAAAATAGGTGGTGGCACATGAAACCCTAGGACTAGGGTTTGCTGACTTTAGAAGAAAAGGGAATACTTGCAGCCCAAAGAGAAATCCACACCTAAGTTCACCCCTAATTTGTTCCTATAGGGTTTCTACAAACCCTAGTACAGGTTTTGAGCTCTATAAAACCCTAGATCGAAAGGTATCTCCTGTAAAACTTTTCTATCTCAGAATTTCCAACAACACCTAAAGAATAAAAGTGTCATCTGTCAGGGAATCAAGTGTGGAGTATACCAAGACCTGTGAGGGTAACTCAAGGCATCTTCCAGTAAGTCCAAGAGCATATATTGTACTAAAAATTATAATAGAAGTTTGTGTAAAGCGCCTAGATAGTTTCTATTTGTTGAAAGCAAAGATCCTAGATTGTATTTACTATTTAAGGTATTTATTTGATTTATATTTAGTGGCCTTAAAGATGCTAGGTTGTATTTACTAATTAAGGTATTTATTTGATTTATATTTAGTGGCCCATGTAAGTGGAATTCAGGTGTATTGAGTAAAAAATAAAATAAAAATTTAAATTCAATTCCTTGAGTTCCACATAACCACTTCTTATGTGTAGATCATGGAAGGCATAACAATGACGTGGAGGAGTTGTTCACATTAACACACAAAACCTAAAAGGGATCTTCTACAAACGACAACAAATTACGTTGTACATTTATAGGGACTGCCTCTCAACATGAGGACAACCAACTGTACCCACCCCTAAGCCAGTATCCAAAGAAGTAAGAATTTTCAAGCAGGCCTTGAGGTTTGTATAGGTGATTTTCAAGGATGCCTAATGGCTAGAAGACTCTCAAAAAATATATTGACTATTCAGGAAGCGAATAACCATTATTGACGACATTATTGTTACTGCTTTGAGATTTCTAAGTTACAAGGGATCTCCTTCTCCCATGTCCAGAAAGAGGCCAAACATGAAGCTGGCTACCCTACATAGGGTGGACTAACGCAAGAAGCGTTAACATTGAGGGTGTCTTCTTGTTTGTTTCCTTAATTATAATTTGTAAAAAATCCTATTTGCATGGGTTCCCATTCAACTTAATGCATACGACATCTAAACTTCATGAATGCTATGTACAAAAAAAATTAAAGTGTATCAGCTTACCCAATTTCTCTCCAAGATTTGAGAACATCAATATCCTAAATTAAACTAGGAACAAAAAATTGAATATACAAATATCATGGATCACATATTTCCATTCAAGATTAAGTCCAAAAGCAAGCTAAAACATTCAAGTCCCTTCATGAGCTTATGTTGATACCTAACTTCCTTCAACTCGAATCAGCAGCAGCAGCAGCATCAGAGCCATTTTCCCAACTATTTGGGGTCAGCTAAAATCGTTAAGAAGCTTTTCTCATATCAGAGCCTTTTACTTCAACTGGAATAAAGGTAATAAATCATTTGTAAAAGTGATGCCTTGTCACAAATCCTAACCACCTTCATTGATCAGTGGTTCAATTAATACCCATGTGTCATCTTAATTCCTTCTAGAAAGCCGCCATTTTTTGGCAAAAAGACCTAGCTTCCTACGATTTGAAGAAAAACTTTTTAATTTTTCTATTATGGCTTCTTTTTTTAATTGTTCTCATTAATGATTACTTTTATATTAGTAGCCATTCTGAAAAATTAAAGTTAAAACCACGTAGCAAGAAAAGCTTAAGAACTTCTCTTCTCATTCACTCTAATTACGAACTTGGTCTTTTAATTTTTTGTTGTGCAACTAAGAACCTAGTTGATGGATTATATTCTAAGAATTCAATTAATAATGCAATGTCGAAATTCCACGTAGAATGTCACAATAACACACATTTCACAATAAAGAAAAAAGGAGAAAGCATATTAGTCATTCTCCACATTGAGAAGCAGTATCTACCATATGATAAGCATTCAGTCTGTATTGAAATGTGTCGAACCACATTTCTTACCATGGATATTTTTGTAAGAGTGCAAAACTATTTGCAAACTTCCACCAGACTGATCACATTTTCCTAGCCAAGCAGATCTTTCAAGCACAAATGAAGGAAGCTAAATGAAATATATTTCTGTACGAGTGCAAAATTATTTGCAAACTTCCACCAGTCTGATCATATTTTCCTAGCCAAGCAGATCATTCAAGCACAAATGAAGAAGCTAAATGAAATACCTAATCTTAAGAAGATTACACAAGCATTATGATATGGGCAAGCTTTCTATGCTTCCCCTACAGCATAAAACTTATATGTTTCCTCCCCCTATAGAACCATTCATTTTGAATGAATGGTTGAGATGGCCCCAATCACGTCACATCTCTACACTATTTTATTTTTAATTTTTTTCTAAAAATTAGTTTGATACCAAATTTTGGGCGTCCACTCCTCTATTAAACTCGCACTTGTAAAAAATATTAAAAAAATATTCTTAATAAAATAAAATGACCAAAATACTCCTGAAAGTTTCAAGGGGTATTTTGGTTATTATATTTTATCAAAAAAAAAAATTAATATTTTTTTTAGGTGTGCCCCATTGATATGATGACACATACCAAATTTCATATTCATAAACTACGTATAAAAAAACAACAAATAAAATACTTTGAGGCGTCGGATCCATATCAAACGGTCAGTAGCTCAGTTGATCTAAATTGGACGGCTGGATGAAGGGGGGAATTATATATCTTATATGCAGTAGGAGAAGTATACAAATCTTTCCCTTATGATACAACCGAATCCCATGGAAAATGGTACCTTAAAGGCCTCCAGAAGGACACTTAAATTCGAATAGATTAAGCACAAACGACATTAGGATTCTATTGATATTTGGAAGCAAGTGGAAATGAAGGAAAAAACCTGCAAATTTCCACCCAATGAATTTTATCCCACATGTTATAAATGTAAGATAAATATCAGTTTTCAAAGATGCAGTCAATTTGGCCGAGGAAGAATCTCAGAAATAAACATTTCCAGAAGGTGAAAACTTGCATATGTCTACAATCAAAACGCAAAGGTTATAGCAACCAACGCCAATACCAGATATTCATGCTTCAATCAAGACAATTTCAGAAACTAAAATAAGTAGGTACTCACTTGGACCAACATGCTTGGGGAAATGGAGAGCTGCCAGAAGTAATTACAGTATTCTCAGCCACTTCCACACCTTGGGGAACATTTTCCATACCTTGAACAGGAGCAGGATCTTTATCTCCTTCCCACTCTCCAAAACTGTTGCCATTCTCCACGGGAGTGGAAAGTTTAGTGACTTGGGGACTAGAATTATGTTGGTCAAGGAACCATTTTTCCTTTGAGCAAGGCCTCAGCATATGTCTCTGAGAAGAAGAGAACTCATCCTGATTAGCGTTCATCCCACTTAACAAAGGGAGCCAGCTGCCCTGGTCACCCACTAAAGCAAGCTCGTCAATAACAGGGTTTGGAGAACGCCACATCTCCCATTCACCTTGTCCACACCCATAATTTGGTTCTTTGATTGAGTTGTTGCACCAAGAGGGAGGTTTGATTTCATCAGAAACTCCAAGGGGCACTACTTTTGGAATAGGGGACCCAATGGGGCCAGGCCTACTAACTGCTGTAGATACAGGTATGCTCTTCAGGGGGCAAGACCCCCCACTACCCATGGTTGAAGAAGTAGTATTAGAAATGGGGTCCAAAGAGAAGCTATCCAGTGACTCTGAAAAGGGTCCAAGTAGGGTAACTGGGTCCGGATCATAACACGGGTTTTTAAAAAGGTCAACCTCGCTCACATCCGAATTCAGTGGTGATGGCGCTTTTACAGGATGATGTAAAGGATCACCACTTAAAGAATTACCAGTATCTGGACCAATACTTACAGGTATATTTGATTCAAGACGTGCATGGGTATGCGTAGAATTATATAACTCTTGCTGATCTGTTATGTTTATACTTCCAATGTCCAGTGGATACATCTGGTTTTGTTGGGGTTTGATACTTTCTTCATGTGATAACGACGAAGGACTCTTGAATAAATGCTGCCACGAAATAGGTGCCACTCCCATAGGTTCCTGAATTATGGAAAAGCTTTAAATTCAAGCAAAAAATTGAGACCAAATTACCCTTACCAATAAAAAAAAATTGCAACAAAAACAGAGTATAAGGGTCCACATGTTTTGTTACAGGAATATCATCATCCAAACAAGAGCAAACATCCCCAAAGAAAGAAATGAAGAAATGTACTGCACATTAAGTTAATCTCTCTAACTGTATCTTGCTCAATATGAATAACATATCATGCAACTTTCAAATGGGCTACCAAAAACGCATTGAAAAAAATCAGCATCTTCGAAGAAAGAAACAAATAAACGTACCCTACATTCCATTCAGTCTTTAACTTATCTAGCTCAGCATATATAATACATCACGAAACGTTTCAAACAAGGGCAGAAATGGGTTATCTAAAAGGCATAAAAAAATTTCTAGTAAGCAAGACTTACAGGAGCATGAGAAGCAGTTCCCATGACCTTGCTGCTTCTTTGGAGAGTGCTTGTGTCCCCTTCAAAACCACTGCCATGTGCATCTCCAGAACTACAGCTTGAAGCATTTGGACTTCTAGGGGGAACAGCTGGAACATAATCAACTACTCCACCCAAAACCCCAGCCCATGACATCCTATTCCAGGAAGAATGGGTTCTGGTAACTGGTTGTGATATCGTAGATCCATTAGAGCTGTCAGAAAGAGAACTTCGAGAGAGGTCTCCAGAATTCACGGGCTTCTTGTTAAACTTTGTAACAGAACCAGATGAAGAGCGAAAGCCCTTGCCCCAAAATGAAGGAACAAAACTGCCGTATGAACCCCTTGAAGGATAAGGAGCCAATGCTCTTGTATTGTCTTGATACCTGGAATTACCGTATTTACCATGAGTTCTTGACTTTTCTGTCGATTTTGTGGGCTCAAATTTCATGCTCATGCTCCTATCATACCTTTCAGCTCCACCCTTCATGTCTAACTCTCCCTGCCAGACCCTTCTTTTGGAATCATCCCCATCAGCATTAGGCTTATCCTTGCTTGTAACCCTTTCTCTATCCTTTCCTTTCTCATGCCGTTTCTTCTCACCCTCCCTTTCTCTCCTACTCTCTCTGTCTCTATCATCCTCCACCTCCATTTTGCTTGCTTTATCAGCTTCCATTTTCTCACACCTCAATCGTCTCTGTTCCTCCACCAACCGAGCAACCTCCTCCCTCTGTTTCCTCTCCTCCTCTTCCCAACTCTCTCTCTCTAACCTCGCCAACCTTCTCCCCTCTGCCTTCCTTCTTGCTTTCTCTCCTCTACTCCATTGATACCCAACTACATTTGCCCCCTTCTTCCCTGTTCCCTTTCTCCCACTGTCCAATGACCCATCCTGACCCAAAGACCCACATCTACAAATCTTTCCCCATAGCCATTGAATGCTGACAGAAAATGTTGTAAAAACCCTAAAACCAAAAACAAAAACCCCGCCGAAAGAATTCTTCTTTGAACACCGATCTTCATCAAAAAAGAGGCTTCCAATTACACCCCCACCATCATTATTCTTGCCCCAATAACCAGAGACCCAATCCCCATTTTGCCCTTTGGAGCCACCCCAGCCAACCCCATCCTCCAATAACTTCTTATCCCAGAACCTACCATTTTTTCCCTGGAACTCAGCAGACACACCATTCCCATTCTGCAAAAAGCCCACACCTAAACCCAATCCCATCCCTTCTTGACCCCCATGCCCAGGCCCTGGACCAGGTCCGGGCTCAACATCAAGAACAGGGCGTTTAGAAACATGGCCACAATACGTGCACATAAACCTCCCACCACCTGGATTCTGGTCTCTATACGGGCCCCTGCAATTCCTGCAACATCGAGTTGCTGTCTTCCTTCTACGAGCAGCTTCAAAAGCTTCAACCTTCTTCTTTTCTCGCATTCGAGCTTTCCTACAAAGCCTCCAAGCTGAAAGGCGAGGCATCAAGACCTCATACCAGAAGAGCGTGAACAAGAGCACCATGGCGCAAGCTAAGCGTGGAGACGTGGCCTCAAACCTAAGACCTGGGGGTAAAAGCTGAGAAGATAACCAGAGGAAAATCATGGGGACTACGAGCCATGGGAGCATGGCTAGGGCTCGACGAGCTGACCTTGAAACCACACAGAGTATACACATTGCAAAAACAACCCTAATCCGAAGCTTGCCCTAAAAATCCGATACAAGAACATATGCAAGCATCATACGAAACCAGAAATCTTCGTAAATGGGTGGTTGCGAGGTCGAAACCCTAGTTATACCAATCCCGCAAGTCTCTGTATAGGGTATTTACAGTTTTGGAGGTGTGGATTGAAAAGGAAGAAGCGAGCCCTAACCCTGATTCACGGGTCACGGAACTTTTTGGTCAGAGAAAAAGAGTTTTACAGCTCTTGAAAACTTAATCGGTGAAATAGAGAGAGAGGATTTTTGTTTGAGGAAAAGAGTTATTGTAAGCTACAGAGGAGAGAGAAAGTGAAGAGAGAGAGAGTGAAGGTTTTTGAGCTTACCTTTTTACAGTTTCTTTTGCTTCGCAGAGGAATTTGCGGCTATGGAACTCTGAAGCTGAGTCGTGTTTTTTGATTGTCTGAAAATCGCGGCCATCAATCAGAAAGACAGAGAAACATGGAAAAATTTACTTTTTTTTTATAGGAAAAGGCACAGAAAGGGTGATGATAGAAGATAAAATGACGTAAATGCCCCTCCTTCCTTCAGAGATTGCCAAAAAGACCTCGAGTTATTACAACTGACCAGGACAACATCACCTACAAAAAAAAAATGGATAAGGATAAACAAAACAGTATCTCCAACGTCATAAAACATACTAATGTTTTAATAAACGGATCGGTTTGGCATATCCGTGATTTGGATTGGAGATCTGACCTACTGAATTGGAAATCCAAAAAGTTCAAAAAAAATAGGTGGGGCTAGCCAGAACCAATGCTCGATGCTATAATTAATTCTCAATATCTTACATGATTTGAATTGGCTCTATTGATTTTCAATTCGAACCACCTAGTTCCAATCTGAATCACTAACTTTTGAAACCGTGAAAGAAACAAAAAAACAATCCTCTCAACAGTATGTGTAACCCAAAAATTTGAAATACCCAAACGGACCTTGGATCCAAACGGACCCCGTAGAGCAGCAACTCTCTTTCGTGAATTCATGTGTTCCGCATTAACATTGATTAGCAAGAGAGAAATGGTTGGTACAGGCATAAACTATTTTGATAAGGCTAGATACGTCATTGTTGGGAATTTTCCTTAGTTTTGGAGTGGGTATAATGGTCATTTCTGAAAACTACGTCGCTCAACACTTCGCCGGATTTATTTGATGGTGAGCACATGTAGGGGATCAATTTCACTTGAGCTTCTTTTGGACCAAAATACCCAACTTGGCAAACAAGTCATGGCCTTTGTGGTGGATTTTATGTGAGGATGGGTTTTTATATTTGGTACCCACTTTATAAACTTTAAACCATCAACTTAAGGCACATATCACAAGCTTTTCTCCACGAGTTTCTCTTACTTTTTATAGCAATAGTACCAAATTGTTGTGGCTTTATATAAACTTTTTTTATAGATATTTGAAAGCTATCAGATTGCACTCTAGATGCGTAGGGCTGGCAATGGCCCAGTCGGCTCGGTCTTAAAAATATAGCGCCCAAGTACCAATTGTGGCTTGAGAGCTGGGCTAAGGCAATGCGGTTCAGCCCAACCTAACCGAGCTCTCTCATTTTTTGGTTTTTTTTGTTTTAGCCTGGCCATGACATGTTCTGGCCCAACCCTAACAAGCTAGAGCTGGGTTTGAGTTGGCTGGCTTTATGGGGACAAGGGCTGGGTTAAGGCCTAGGCTGGCCCGACCCAAAACCCTTGCATGTGCGGCACATACTACTTTACAAGAGGGAAGATTATAGGCGCCAAGTTTGATTTGGGTTTTGAGATTCCCAAGGCTATAAATGGATAGACATATTTTAAGCAAAAGATTGATGAAAAGAGCGAAGTAACACATGAGAAGGTGGGGAAAGAAAAAGCTCAAAGTTGTTAGCAATAAATAAACAATTGTTAAGTTAAAGACACGTCTTGAGGAAAAAACATTTATGAGGATAATGTTGGCTTCTATCTCTTTATGATGGAAGCTTGCAATTAAGATGGGTAGCATAGACTTGAAGTTACTAATGTCTTGCTATTTTGAAAGCACAATCCCATGCCTACTTCCAAGCTGCTTGGCTCTAAGAGAGAGAGTGAGAGGGCTCCAACGGTGCTGCAAAAGTGGGCAGCCAACACAGTTGCCTCTCGTTTCTTTCTTTGTTTTCTTTTCTCTTTTATTTATTTATTTATTTATTTATTTATTTATTTTTATTTTTTTTTGAGAGCTCGCCTTAAGGTAGCTGCTTTGTTAGAGTATGTTGTGCATTTACTTTTTCAGATAAAATTCAATATACAATTAATTTTAGGACCCTAAATTTTGGGGGTATAACCTTGATACATAGATTAATCTCAATAAATAAATAAATAATTCTAATTGCATCCTCTAAACACTTGAAAAAAATAGTATCTCAAGATTGAATAGAAACCATCTAAGTTTTAGATGGTGAGATCCCAATTTTAATACTCAAATTTCATTTTTCTTTCTTTCAAGAATAATTATCTAGTGTTTTCTTAGGTGGTTCTCAAATTTCCTATAATCCTCACTAGTAGGTCGTTTGATTGAGGGAGCAGAAGTATACAATGCTCCCGAGGAAACGTACTATATGTGCTCTTAGTTAAATATTCGAGATCACGTTCCATTCCTATCACTAATTTACCAAGAAAAAATTTGTTTTGGAAAAAGAACCTGGGCTTAATTAATTAGCACTTAGACTTTTTGTAATGCTACATTCTAGACTAACGGAAGGGACCCCTCCTAAAAAAATAAATAAATAAAATAAAATCGACGATCAAGAGCATGTAGTTTTAGATAGGAGAACTCAATAGGCACTTTATTAGCTCCTCTTTAACTAGGAAAGGACCTAATAGCAAAACTAATAACATATTTATCAGCTTAGAGTTGGCCACAAAAAATGTTCTTCAGCCATTTTTAATGTTGAATGGAACACATTTCAGATATAGGAATCGGATTTGCTAATGTATATACATTTCTTAGTCAACCCAACGTGTTTGATCGATGACTTTTTATACTTCCTGCCATCTTTAGTGCACCTTCATTTGTCTCAAATGCTTTCAAAAATTCCCATTGAATAGTTTATTTCATAATAATAATTTATTATTTTGAAGTAATTTATAAAAAAATCTCATTAGAAAATGCAATTTTAAAATAGAGAGAATTTTAGGTTAGCCTGCTAGCTGATAGCTACAGTAAACGTTGATGGCCTAGATTGAATCTGAGCCTAACATATGGTCACGATTATATTTTGTATTTAAATTTTAATTTTTTTTTGTATAAATCCAATTCATTTGAAATTTTGAGTATCTACTCTTTAAAAATAGGTGGACCTAATAAAAATATTAATAGCATAATTTATAAAAAAATAAATTAACCAAAATACTCTTTAGATGATTCAATATGGCATGTTGGGTTTATACTATTCCATCAGCTAGTTGGCTTACACGATCTTTTTCCTTTAAATTTTATATGGAAAGTTACTTTTAAAATATTTATAGGGCTTGTCTAGAGTAAACAACCCCTCAAAATACAAAGGTTGAAGGGAAAAATTTATATAAGGAATCACATATGCATCTAAAAAATCTATTGAAAATGTTGTTTTAATGTTGAAAAACCCTCTAATCGATCATCTCTACATCGAGATGTATGAATATGAAAGAAAACAGAGTTTTGAGACCTATAAATAATGCATCTTGAAACACGTTATCTAGACCGTCCATTTCAAGGTTTTCATATATTTATAGGTCTACTTGATTTTAACCATTTTTTGAATTTAAAATTTTATAATTAGATATGAAAATAAATTTTAAGATAATCCTAAGAATTTTTTACAACAAAATTATATGTTATGATGAAATTTGGAAGTGCACCTTAATTGAATTGTTTAAGTTTGCAACCTTATAGAAACCACACCCATATTAGAATGAGTTGTGATAGGTGTATGTAACGACCTAAGATTTTTCTAAGTCACCTGCAAGGCGGGGAGAGTGAAGCATCGTCCGATGTATAGCGAAGGGACTAACACAACACATAGAAGAGAAGGGACTATCGTCGCGCGCGTAAGGGACTATCACAGCACGCGTAAGGGACTATTACCGCCCGCGTAAGGGACTATCGCTGCGCGCGTAAGGGACTATCGTCGCGCGCGTAAGAGACTATCGCCACGCGTGAAAGGGACTATCGCCGTGCGCATAAGAAACTATCTCCATGCCCGTAAGGGACTATCGCCGCTTGCGTAAGAGACTATCTCCACGCGTGTAAGGGACTATCTCCACGCGCGTAAGGGACTAACACCACTCGCGTAAGGGACTATTGCCGCCCGTGTAAGAGACTATCGCCGCGCGCGTAGCACTGACTGCGTCACTGCCATGCATGGCCACTTGCCCAGCTGCATGGGAGTGGCGCGCCAACTGTCAGCTTTGGAATGCCATCAGAGGAGTATTTAAGCCTTCTTCTTTCCCCTCACTCCACTACCACCCACACTCTCTCATCCTTTTTCTCTCTCTAAGGCAAATTGGAGGACTTGAAGGAGGCTCCCTTAGCTCACTATTAGAGCAGCCAGTGGGAGAGTTAAAGAGGACTGGATGAGAAGGATTTTGGAGCTTTGTGCTTCTAAGGTAAGTGGATTTGGAAGTGTGCATCATAAGTGTTTCATGCATGATGTTTGGACATATAAGAATGAGGTTAGAACCTTGAAATTGGGTGCTAGAATCCATGATTCTATAACCTTTGTGAATAGTCAAAATACTTGCCAAATATTTCTGTAAATTTTAGTCTAGATAGAGTAACTATTGACTGTTTGTCAACTATGGGTTGAAGAATATTGCTGTGAATGGTTTATGTTCATGCATGCATTTAGAGTTTGGGAAAGAAAAGGGGAGAATGAATTTCCACAAATTACAAGTGTTTTTGTATCTAATAGTTCAGTAACCAAACGGGATCCAAATGGGCTCACATCAGTTTTGAATGAAAGCTATGTGTGTCTACTACAACTTTTATTCTTGTTAAATCGTGATATTTTGTACTTGTTAAGACATATGCTCCAATAAGTAAGACTATGTCACTGTTAACAGACAGCAGAATTTCAGCTACAGTCATCTACCTTGGACAAAACTTTTGAATGACTTACAAGTGTCCAAATTAGTTCAAATCACCTCCATTTGAACAGTGTGTGTGTTCACTATAATTTTCATGTTAAAACCATGTTCAAATTCTTCCTGAATGAGAAGCTATACTCTCAATTACATATATAGGTCACTGTAGACAGTTTTAATAATTGTAAAATCAATGTTTCTGTTGTCATACGTTTTAAATGACCAAATGACGCCCGTTTTCTTCCAAACCATAGTCATTTTAAAGATTTATGAGTAAGTTTAAAATCACTTGTTGAGCATATTTTGAAATTTTTCCCTAATTTAAGAGTTATATGACTAAACGTGAAGATATGTCACTGTGGATAACCTTCTTAGGAACTCAGAATTAATGTCAAAGTGTCACCGAATTTGATTGACCAAAAGAGATCATTTTTCTCTTAAACCACCACTATTTGAAAGGTTTGTGGGTACACTTCAAATTTGCATATTAAGACTTTCTTGAAGAGCTCCTAGATTGGGAGTTACGCCTATCTTATGGGGATGATGTCATTATTGACAGAACTTTCCAGAAATTGTGCATGTTGTGAGTGTGAATGCTATCTAGTGAGTGCCCTGTGATATTTATGCATTGAATGAGCATGAATGTTATTTAGTGAATGTCATGTAATATTCATGAGCTAATTGGAAATGCCATATAATGAATGCCAAATACTGAAACTCTATGCATTGGCAATATGAAAGGCGTGAGCACCAAAGTGAAGTGTAATATGACGGCATGCTTCAAGCATGACCCTCGTTTGTGATCAATAATAGTGAAGTGATTCATTGACGCTACGCACGGGTTACCCGTGGTGGTATGATGACTTGACTAAGGCCGGCAATATTCCCTAACTCTCTGTATGATAGGAAGGAAGTTAGGTGAAAAGTATGATGGGTGGGTGTTGTGCCCCCCGAAAGTCTGTATTTTATAAAGAGAAAATAGTGAATTGTGCCTTGCAAGACAAGTGCTTATCAAAAGCCCCAAAGTTCGCTGGGGAAAGAGTGCGTAAGTGCGAGGGCGTTACGAAGTGGAGTTCCCCACTTGTCATTGCCCTCTTTCCCAAGAGATAGTAGAAGTTTTAAATAATAAGATTGGCTCAGCCTAATGAATATGGCTTATACTTAGGGAGTAGGTGAACCTACGAAGTGAGTGGTTAATAATTGAATATATGACTGTGAGTACTCATAGTGATACTGATTTTATGATGACCATGATACTCGATATGCCGTATGAAATGAATGCATGGGTAAGATTTCTAACTAGATGCTTTTTCCGATTTCTAACTAGATGCTTTTTCCTTGATGATTGTTTAACAACAAAAGAATTCTTTATGATGCCTGAATAGACATATCACAGATACATAACTACTAGATCCTCTTACTGGGCTTTATAACTTATTCCTCTCTTTCCCTCCCTGTAGAGTAGAAGTTGTAGGTTGAAAGACTACCGGCCAGGGGAGATCGATCTGGTCGTTGAAGACTTGTACCTGTAAAGAAGACCTTTTGCTTGTATGTGTTTGTCAGTAGTGGGCCATGTTTTGGGTTGTCTTTTGGGAACTATGTATTTTTGTAATTTTTGGCCTCCTGTGCCTTAAAGAGATGTACTATTTCAAGATGTTTATATAATGGCATATCTTAGTACTTCTTCTACGTAGCTTCAATTTTATTTTTGCCCAGATCTTACTTGTTTATGTTTAGAGTTTTGCTTTATTTCATGGTTTGCTTTGATTACCACTTTTCTAAAGTGTTGAGCGCATTCCAACCTGAGTGGCATTCGCTACCTCTGGTCGCGATCCCGCACTCTGTCGCCCTCCGGCATGGTGCGGTAAGGGTCAGGGGGCGGGGTCGTGATAGTGTATTTATTAAAAAATATTTTTGTTAATAGTTAACTTAATTATTAATTAAGGGAAAATTAGAAACTTTTACAAAAGTACAATGGTATTTTGGAAGTTTATGTCTTTGAACTTTATTTATTTATAGAGTACATTATCCTCTAGTAAGAATTTCAACTTTACCCCTTATAAAAATAATAAAAGTATATATTACCTTTTAGTGATATTGACACAAATACTCTTATTAGATGGGCAAGATATAGTAGTATAATGCAATCATCTTCATAAACCATATTAGAGACATTTGTTTGTCACGAATTTTTAAATGTACACTCCTGTCATATATAAAGAACAATCACAAAAAAAGAAAATTTTCAAAAAAACTCCATAGAAATTGTTTTTCTAGCCCAATTAACATAAGCCGTCCATTTTAGTGAGATGGTTAGATATAGGCCTTAGAATGATATTTTTATTCCCAAAATTTTTATATAGCATTAACATCATTAGATTAACCATGTTAAAATAAAAAAAAATGATTTTGAATTTGTTAAGGCCTAAATCTTGAAATTCACCAAATAGACAGTCGAGATTCACTGTTGGAGGGTACTAATTTTTATCATATCTAGGGTGCAAATTGTTTTTTCCTTTTTTTTTTTCTGTAAGATTGATTATGAGGATGAAAAGAATGTGTGTGTAAATTGGGGGTCATACAAATGCCAAAAACATGGTTTTCTAGATGTGTTGTTGCATTATAATACTATACAACCGTTGCATGAAACCATTTCCCTATATATAT
>NW_006496517.1:914219-933198 GCF_000471905.2 Amborella trichopoda | reverse complement strand
TATATATATATATATAAAAGAGGGTTTTTTGCTCTTGCGAAGCAAAAGGTTGAGAGTAGTTTGTGAGACAAACTCTTAAACGAGGGCCTTGACAAGATGTAACAAACCCACCCTCTAATTCTAATGGCTTTAACACTGCAAAGCAAAGCCGTCTAGAGTGCAGTGCTTTTATGTGTGTATAGCCTCTAAAGTGCAACGAGCAAGCCACCTCGCGAAGTGAGTTGATGTTTTGCATAGGCTACACATAGACATAAAATCCCTCCTTAGGGGGAGGCAAAGCACTTTGGTATGTGTGTGTGGTCGTTCGACATGCATTTGGCTACACGACTACTAGTTATAGTTTATTGGCATGCTTTTGTCCACTCGGTGTGCTTCTATTGGGGCATTTTTGTGCTTGGGGCCATGCCGGTTTCCACTAATCTATTAGTTTAAAAAAATAGTCAGGTGGACAATTGGTTTGTCTCAATCTGTAGAAGAAAGCATTATTTACATCTAGTTTGAAGAGAAGCCACTATTTAGCAAATGCAACAGCGAGAATAAAACGAATTGATATCATTTTTGCAACCGGTTTGAATGTTTCATCATAGTTATATATATTTGATTGTTTTTATTCCAAAATTACCAATATCAATTTCCTTAAATCCTAAGAGCACCCATATCAATTGAGCGTTCAAACGACTCCATTTTTGTTTTCTTTGGCCAACTCAGACTTTCAATGTCCAAACTCCTCTCCTACTTAAAAAATAATAACAAGTGAGTGGTTCAAACATTCGCCCACTAAAGGATTTTTGAGATGCAACTTACTTCAACAGTATAACATTGCAACCTAATATAAACTTTTTTCCTTCGAAAAAACACCCAATAATATTTTTTAAGTAAGACAAAAGTTCGGAGATTGAATACCTAAATTGGCCCACTTACAAATAAACATGTAAGTGGAGCAGTTTGAACAACCAATGCCACACCTCTCACCCACTTTTTCAGAAAAAAAAAAAGATATAACCCTGGTTCAAATATTGGGCTTCCAAACAGGGGTAGTTTAGAGAGAGGGAAAAACAAAAACACACAATATGAGACTCATGTTATTAAAATGTA
Source organism: Amborella trichopoda (assembly GCF_000471905.2). Next base: position 932,103 of record NW_006496517.1, on the reverse strand, counting down.
ATTTTTCCTCCTTTTTAAAAAAATATGCATCAGCCATCACAGACTTTCCTATGCCCTAAGTGTTTTCCAAAAATTTGAGATGGGGCGTTAAGCCTTATAGAAACGACATTCATTAAAAAGTAAATCTAATTACACTTCATGCAACCTTCTCCCTTCCCACACTTATCACAGGCATGGAGACAAGCAAAAATAGAACGGGCAAGAAAAATGTTGCTCACGTGGTTCGTTATCAAATGCACTCATGAGAATCAAGCGTACTCGTACGAATCTCACTAGCCACATAATATAGAACATGTCGGTTTTGGACTAAAAACGTTCCCAAAATTTGAAAAATGAATTACACATGATTGTATGCACAGCCCACAAATCCTCTTAAAACGAATATACAAGAGGCACCCATGTCCAATCTATAGATTTCCATGGGTTTAATTTGCAATCTGAATAATTCAAATTCAAAGAATTAAAAAGTGGAGAGAGAAAGAGTGTAGTGGTTTGACCGTCCAGCTCATTAAATTGGAAGGCACATTTTGCAGCAACGTTGGCTGTTGGTATGGATGCAGATTACCAGTGTGCATGCGCGCTTGAGAGAGAGAGAGAGAGCTCTTTTGAGCTAAGCCAGTGGTCATGACACTGACCCAACCTTAAGCCTTACACATGCATTCCGGGGACCTTGGCTGACGATAAATACTTCGCCCAACAGGTCGCACTCCGACTCTTTGGCATTCTTCTATCATCTTCCTCACCCTCTCCTCAAAATCCACCCACTCTATGCTTCCACTTTCTGATAGTATCCTTGCTAGCCTCTTCTTGTTAGGCCGAATGCTTGGCATTTTCCTGCCACCAAAATATGTCCTGTATCCCGACACCAAAGATGATAGCTGACTTCCTGAATCAGTCATAGCAAACACATCGGCAGTGGCACATGCAATGAAATCCAAGGCAGCCATCTGCACCCAACCCAGAAGCCAAATCTAAATCACTCTTACGTTTTCTGTGGATAATTTGGTAGCATGCTAAATGTCAATGTTTCACTTTGACTGGGAAAGAAATTTAAAGACATGAAGGGAACAGTTCGTCAAGTTTCATAGACTTCTTGGTGACAGCTAAAGTGAATAACAGCAAAGTGATCAAAGGGGATTCTCGTAAGCACCCAATAAAAAAAATCATAAGAAATGCCTACTTTGAGCAATTACTTTTCAATAATAAAAAATGACTAGAGGTCAGCTGCTAGCATTGCTTTCGTCAAAATTCCAAAGGTTCTGCTCAACCATGAGGTCATTCATTTGATTGCAGAATAAGGTTCCATCGACTTCATTTGAGAGTAAATTATGTTACTAACAAGAAAATGGTAGGGAAGTATGTTGAAGCAATCCCAAGTCCGAACAGTCCACAAATCTTGTGGAAAGAACCGCTATTGTTTTCCGGGTAAGTAACCCCCAATGTAATATATTCTGTAACTTGGTGAAGCGGATGCATTTCTCATTGGGTAGTTTTGATATGGGCCAGGTAAGTTACATTAAATAGTTTCATCATAAAGACCTTAAAATGTAGGATCTCCAGCTGAAGTACCCTGAAAGGAAAGAGATAATTTTTCCATTTATTTCTTAATCTTTCTTCAGGCTAGTTGTACTAGATGTAGAACCAGAATGGACCAGACAAGGCCCTCCTCTTGTCCAACCACTAGCCTAATTTCAAAACACAAGCTCTCAAACCATCTTCTTGGCTGTTCCTTAGTTTTAATCTTTGAATTAAATGGACAATTACGTACGAACCCAATATAATAACTTGGTTTATATTTGGGGGCCATTTTATGGAAAGGTCCTAAATTTTTCAATTTTTTTAATTTCCATTTTACCCCCATTCCATAGTTCAACTTTTGAATTGCCAAAAGCACAAAAAAACTGAGTCTATAATATTAACTATCAAACTGCCCCAAAAACAACTTTCAAACCACTGAAAACACAAAAAAGCAAATGTATTTGGGTGGTTTGGAAGTCCAACTTCTAAGAAAAAATAAGTGTTTGGGCAATTCGAAAATCCAACTTTCAAATAGTGGAAATATTATGTTCTTTTCTTATTTTAGGGGATTCGAAAGCTCAAATTTTGAAACACCCAAACCTAGGTTTTTAATATTTCAAACGTTTCGAAAGCTGGACTTTTGATCCACCGAAACACTTAGCATTTTTTGTGTTTTGGACGGTTCAAAAGTTGGATTTACTAACCAGGGGAAAATGGGAATAGATGACATTTCAAAATTTGAGGACCTCACCATAAAATGGTCCAAAAGATGGACTAACTTATAATACTGCATCTTATATTGGGTCTCCAAATAAATTTCCCTAAACTATAAGAGCACAAGGTTGTTTATCACATCAGTGAATTAGAACCAAAATCCATTTTTATAATATTGTTCATGACTGTTCCCATGTTCTTGACAGACAATCTATAAGGTCGATGCTACTATGATGTGCTAACTAAATGACCATGAAAACAATTGGGATTCACATCTAATCCATATATTCATATATTCAAGCAAAAAATTTAGTTGGCTTCCTCGGCCATAACCACTTTGAATAAGTGAATTAGCTAAAAACTACTTTAGAACGCAAGCTAGATAAACTAGAGAAAAAGAAATAGTTAAAATAAACATCAACTAGAATTTGAGCTACCTGAGATGAGAAGTTCCTGAAAGGTGCAAGCTCGGTAGGCGTAAGAAGGTCTTCCTTTGTGACCACATTTGGGAATAGGCTTGTCAAGGCAACCATCCTTGAGTGACCACCATATATTTGAGAACCAGCAAGGTAAATGCGTGTGCTACGCTTAACACCAAGGGCCACAAGCATGAGTGCTGCTTCTTCCGGTGTCAAAGGGCATCTGCCTAATTTCCTCAAATCTTCAGAAGAGGCAACCCTGCAACCATTGTATTAGTACAGAAGCACCAAAGATTCTAAGAAAAAACTGCCCAAACACGGTACGGAAGTAAGAAATCAGCATTTTACTCTGCCCCTCTTGATTTGTTTTTTCGTTTTGTTCAAGTAACAATTCATTAAGACAAATGAACAGAGTATATATTCGGTTACATACTAGAGTGTAAACAAACAATGATGCATATACAATTAGATATAGAATGAGACTTAGAAAGAGAAAATGAAGATTGAAAAGAACTCTTTTCCTACTTTATAAGGTTGTATTGCTTAAAAATATCAGCATTTTAACCTTGTTTTTAGATGACTTAGCATTTTAACATTGAAGACACAGGAGCAATGGGAAACACATACTGCGAATTTCTTGTACGCATGACTAGTGCAGGAAAATGGGTTTCTCTATATGCCTGCAGTTCTTTCTTTTCATTTTCTCCCCCTCCAAACTCACAAAGGGAGTATGCTACCATATCCATTTCAAACCTCAAGTGTAAAGCGAGATATCTGGGTTGACTTAATGAAGCCTCTTTCTCTTCCAATGGAACCCCATGCATATAACTCCCGATCAGTTGCTCATCCAATGGATTCAATCTTGCACTGAATTTTCGAATTCTCTGAACCAATAATGCGCCGGCTTCTTGAATTTTAGGCACAAACTTCAGAGCATGGAAATTACATTTGCATCTTAATCGCTGCAAAATGATTCTCAGTTATCAAGACACAGGCAACATATTGGCTGACAATTTTGCAATGACAATCATTTCAGTAAGACAAATGCATTTTTTGACAAAGATGCTGGAAAACCCTACTACTGTTTTGCATTTTATGCAACCAATGGTCTAAAAGATTGATGATTTCATTTCTTATGATTTTATTCCCTATATATTTTATTTCATTAATAATAAACAGTTAGGTGCATGTACTTTATCTTAGATAAATATGGAAAAGACTTGTATTCCCATGGAAGTGTAACATCATCTGTTCCTAGCATGCCCTCATATAAAGATGTGCAAAAGAGATTTACAGAAAAACATAGATTTAAACATCATTCTATTCAAAGGCAAAAGCTATGCATGTGACAAACCTTTGAACCTAAGATAAGAAAATTTCCAAAACAATGAAGTAAGATTACCATGTAACAGTTTCTCATCTACAACAAACCCAGGTCCCAAGGAAGTGGTCTAATTTAGAAAGCCCGATCTTGGGCCAAGATGATGATGAGATCCAAAAGTCACCAAAACATTTTCACTCCATGGCTTCAATGTCACACGTGTATGCTTGACATAAATTCTTGAGATTTGTGAGAGACCTCTCATCTGCCTCTCAATTTTACATTGATAGATACCATGATCCTCCTAAGTCGATGTAGGTATGCATCTATATGCCAGTAGGCAACATCATTTTGGTTATTTAAAATCTAGTAAACTCTTATGATTCAATCAAATGTATTTTAAAAGTCCTATACATGAGAAATGTATCATGAAAGAGATAACTTCCCACCAAAAGATCTAATATTCAAACAGGGAAAAGTAGCAAGAAGAAATGACACAAGCTAATATGTTCCATAAATGTAAATTGGCAATTTTCACAATGCAACAGTCTTGGGCTTTCAGCTTTTTCATATGAACAACTCTAGCATTGTATCAGTTCCATAGTACACCTGTCATCAAACAGCTAAAACTTCATGTTTTCAATACAGCATGTTCGCATATATGAGATTGCTCACTTTGGGCTTTCAGCTTTTCATATAAACAACTCTAGCATTGTATCAGTTCCATAGTACACCTGTCATCAAACGGTTAAAACTTTATGTTTTCAATACAGCATGTTTGCATATATGACATTACTCATTGAACTTCACAACTACTGCAACTCAAAGCCTGCTGATTCTAAAGAACACAATACTTCTTTTTTTATCTTTTTGATAGGTAACTCCATTACATTATACGTATAAAGATGTACATGAATAGCATTTTTACACATTTAAGGATGTACATGTGTATTTATTTCACATCTTCAACTTAACTCGAGAAATTATGTATTTTCGAATGCCAATCAATTCCTTAGTAATATACATTTGCATGTCTAATGCACAGTTACACTGAGAACATATATATCATGTTCAGCCATGGACCTCCTTGAATGATACCTGTAAATCAAAAGGTAATGGATCAAATGCAAGTCGATTGCCGAATCCAACAAAGTGAACTACTTCATTCTGAATTAGGAGAGGAAGGATGGCTTTGACAAAATAACTAGGCTTTGACTCCTTCATAATATCCAGATCAGTTATCTGCCCAAATGCATGAAACAAAGTTACTACAATGCTCTAGTGATAACGTGCGCTTACAATTTCCTTTGCCTTTTCTTTCCGTTTTCCTTAAGACCGGGTCACATATTGATATCTAAATGCCTAGAGAAACAACAAACCCAGGAAGGGACGCACAAGACTGCCAATTGCTTCTAGGTCTAATGATTGCAGGCGAGGAGGCAATTCCTTTACAATATTCAGATCTTTCGGTAGAAACTCGATGAAAGCTTCTTCTTGATAGATGTCTCCAAATTGACTGCAATGTAATCATTAAAAACATCAAATTATCAATATAACTTCAAGGATCATCAAAGGCAAAGATTTTATATTTGATGCACGACAGATAAAAGCAACAATGATAAACCATTCAGTGTTTTGCTAGTGTAGTGAAAAAAGCCCTTCAAAGGTTTCTACATTTCAGAGTAAATTCAATATTTAATGTTGTTTTCTTTTTAACCTTCAAAATGATTCTACAGCCAATATTCCAACAAGGATGTTAAAAATCAACACTAACATTTCACTGTTTATGTACAAGTGAGAGACATCAACCGGTTTTTTATTGAAAACAAATGCATTTGCCAATTCAATCCCAAATAAGAAAATATTAAACAAACAAGCACTCAGAATGACAAGGACATTGGTCATGCTAACATGAAAAACAAAAGCATCATTTAGATTCAGAATATACCATGACTATCCAGAAAGTGCCCAACTTGATAGGGGCCCTTAACAAAATATCTGGCCAACAATGCTAACTTTTGCAACAGCAAAGTGAGGATGACACAAACACTGAAGGCTCAATTTAGCGAATAGAATAATAATACTTAGGACGTAAATTTCTTCCGATCAAGTAGTTCAAAGAAACTGACGCCTATGTGCAAAACACTGCCGTAGTGATTGTTATTGCCAAAAAAATAAAAATAAATAAATAAATAATAAACCTTATAAACTACGCCCACTAATGACCCATATGCTTAAGCCAATAATCATATTGTACCAGCAGTGATAAACCTTCCTTTGTCTTTTAATGCAAAAAACACTAGAAGGACAAGGTAAAATGTATATATCAAACTGGAGTCACTCATTGGTAAAACAATGATTATGTCAAAATGTGCTTTCAAGTTGATGGAACGAATGGCTCCAGCGACTAAAGCAAAAGGACGAAATAAATAGATGGCTCATTTGTGACTGTGACTTGACATCGATCAAACGCCATGAGGTCTTTGCCTTGAACTCTATGTTGCATTAATCTGCTTGTATCTTTCAGGTGGCCAAAGATTCTTATTTGTCATTTACTACAGACGCAGTTCAGTCTACAAAATGCAAGTGCAATGCTTTCTATACAATAACAATATGGAAATTATGTTATCTGTTTTCGCTTTCTAGCAAGACGCTATACCTATACCTGTCATCCTTCCACACGTTGCTGTAGAGAAATTTGGGAAGAACCAGAGTTGCATTAAGTAGAGAAGCAACTGCAACAGCATTGCACACCTGCATCCCGCAAGGGGGCAACTGTTAGTGTCCAGATTGCCCAAATCAATTCCCTGATAAAATTTCAACTACCACCGGTCAGAATATTTCATGCTCTCATATCAAATTCTCAAATTCAAGACCAAGGCTTCTTTTACTGATTGGAAAGTTTAAGCTCTAAAATTTGGACCCCTGATAATTGATACAAAAAGTCAATATCCATATATAGCTCAATTTCAGAATACCAAAGTACAGGGATGCATGGTTTATTTCTTGAATGTAATGCTCAATTGTATTTATTTCTGGACGGTAACGTGTGCTTGTAAAATTTCATTTTTTTGGCACTATAGTAGACCACGGTTTTGGAACAAAACCCAAAATTGATATATTTTTCCATCAAGTCCTTGATCAATGAAAGAGATAAGGTAAAATAAATTCTCAAGTATAATGGAAATAAAGGCATTGATTCCCACCAATCTATGAAGTAAAAAAATTTAAAGAGAAATTCACACACAGACCAAGTTAAATTTATGAACTATCATTTGGTCTATCATCATCATCATCATCGTCAAAGCCTTTTCCCAACTAATTGGGGTCGGCTACGCTAATCTTGGTCTGCCATTCTGCTCTATTAAGGGCTATAACCTTAGAGAGGCCATAAGTCCCCATATATTTTCTCACCACTTCCAACCGTGTCCTTTTGAGCCTATCCCTTGCCCTTTTTGAGTCTTCCATTTGAACTAACTCGCACCTCCTAACAAGTATTGTACGGGTAGCCTCAAGAACATTTTTAAACGAGCAAGGTGTTTCTTGAACCGGTAAAGGCCCCCATTAATATCATTTCCACAACAATTACACCTTATATAATTTTTGTCATTCGGATTCGAGTTATGGCCATATTTCCAACCCGGATTAACACTTCAAAAAGCTGGAGAAGATATTTCCATATAACAAAGCTCATTTTCTTCTTTTTCTGGTTACTAAATTTAAATATTGTCTAATCTCATCCCTAATAGCTCCAGGAACCTTTTTACAAGAAGCAACATTCCCTTTAATACTCTCTAGGTGTTTCTAGAATCGGTTAATAATACCCACATTGGTATCATTTTCACAAAAATTACACCTTATACAATTTTTATCATTTGGTTTCGAGTTATAATCATACTTCCATTCACCACTTCTAGAAGAACCAGAAATTGACTTATTCAAATGACAAGGCTTTTGTTCTTGTTTGTGGTTTACCGAACTTATATATTGCTTAACCTCATCTCTGATAGTTTCAGGAACATTTTCACAAGAGGCAATATCCCCCTAATATCGACAAAGTGCTTTTTGAACCGGTTTATATCCCTATTAGTACCGTTTTCACAATAATCACATCTTTTATGATTTTTGTCATTTGTATTCGAGTCATAACTATAATTCCAACCTGGATCACCACTTCTAGAAGAACTCGAAGAAGACATTGAAATAACAAATAAAATCTCAAATATGAAGATTTTTAACTAACCTTTTTGCTCAATCTTCAATCTTCAGTGTTTGAGATGTTTCCCGATCTCAAATGCTTCTTAAAAACCCTCTAATAAGCTTCAAAAATTATTAAAACTAAATCCAAACCAAAAAAAGGATGTTTGTATCGATTTTTCAAAACTCTGAAATACCCAATTGATCTCTGTAAAACCGTGATTATTTTTACTTTATTTTTCCTCTCTAAAGGTAAACAAAGGCGTTTAGGTCACACGATAACCGAAACCCCCCTTTTTCCCCTTAATTAGTGGCAAAGAGATGAAAAATGCCCCTCAACAAGGAGCATTTTCACCCCTGGGCGGGGCACTGAGCGCCCACCTAAGCAACCGCTTAGGGACTCCCCACCCAGGACGCTCGCCTAGGCTGGGCAACGCACCCAAGCCCCCCAGGCCCGCCTAGGTGTTAGACGGGCCGTTTTTTGAAACACTAGTATTGGTCTGCACCACTCATAGTCAGCCCGCCTAAGTCTACTTTCTTTTATCTTATCGCTTATTGGTGTCACACCTAAATTTTTTCTAATGCATGTACTTTGAATTCTATCTTTTCTTGTCTCATCACTCATCCATCTCAACATCCTCATCTCAGCTACACTCATTCTATTGGTATGTTGTTTCTTGACCGCCCAACATTCCGTCCCATAAAGTAAAGCTGGTCTCACAATTGTCCCATAGAATTCAGCTTTATTAGTATGAGATAATTACATAAAACTTTAGTTGCACATCTCCACTTTACCCACCCAGCTCTAATTCCATTTGGTCCATAATTATCAAAAATTTATAGTGAGGTCATTGTTTGCCTTTTTATTTTTTCCAGTTTGCCCCCATTCGATGTTGCAAACATTGAGCTGCATTTTTTATTAATTTTTGTATTTTATGTGGTTCTTGGGGCAGTCTGATACCCCAGACATCGGGCCATCCCATCTCTAGGGCAGTCTGATATTGGAACCATCAGACCGCCTTATAATTCTATTTGGTGGGCTTCAATGGGGCGGTCCAATTTCTAAAAAATTGGAGCATGTAAAAAAAAAAAATTGGGTCATCTAGTGTTACTAACATTGAACCGCCAAATACCTCAATCTAACAAGGATTGTGTATTTGGTTCTCTTGCTCATTTGATATGGCCATTGCCTTGGCATGAAAAGCACAAGGTGGTAGCCTGCTTACGCCACATGAAATGGGCATCATGTCCCATCTCATCATCCCCACCTTGGTACATAGAGCATCTTTTTAGCAAGGGTATTTTTTGTCATTAAGGCGAGTGTGACGTCATCCACATAGAATACACTAGTGGCATTTAATGCTCCATATGAGTGACGTCACACCTCATGTGGCTGGCATCAAAAATACCCTTACCAAAAAAATGTTTCATTTACAAAACAAGGGTATATAAGTGTCCCAATTTGTTGAGTAATATTCTAAAATGCTCTATAGTGTGAGCACCCTAACATAACTTTTTTTTTTAATATAAAAAGTTGTCTAATAAAAAGTTGTCCAATGTTTCAGACATCAAACTATCCATTGAAGCCCATCAAATGGAATTATAAGGCGGTCCGATGTTTCCAACTTCAGACCGTCCCAAAAATGGGCCGGTCCGATAGTTGGGGCATTGGGCTACCCTAAAAACCGCAAAAAATAAAATAAAAGATAAAAATGCAGTTCATCGAACTGGGGACAAATCTGAAAAAAAAAAAAAAAAAATTCAAACGAGAGGAACTTTACCATAAAATTTCAAAATTTGTGGATCAAAAGGCAATTCAGTAAATTTAACCTGGTCTGTACGTAAATTTCCCAAATTTAAAAAAGCCAATGTACAACAATACACCAAAAAGTCCATAAGGTAAAATATGCAATGATATATACAAAGAAAATAATTCACTCTACCCCCCTCTCCTCCCTACTTGCCTTTGCTCCTTACCCCCCCATCCCCACCAGCAACCAAAAAAAAAAACCTATTCCAATTCAATCTAGAAAGAAATTTCAGAAGAGTTTACTAACAAAAGCCCAATTATGATCTCAAGTCAAGGGGCGACAAAGAAAGTTATAACATCAGCATAGAGTGGAGATGAGATAATGGGATAACTAGCAAGAAACTTTTCAATGGGATAACTAACAAGAAAATTTTCATCATAGTAAGTCATAATAAATCTCAACCTTATCTGTAGGTTCATGAACGACCACACTAAAGAGCATCTGAAGGGCGAGGTGAATATTAAAGCATACTAAAGTGACAACCGAACTCATTATCCGTATTGTGAAAATAAATCCCCAAATATATACAGCCGAGACATAACAAATTTACATCCCAAAAATTGTTCCTATATAGATAACACTCTTCAAAACAGTGACTTTGTTACTCATTGGGAAGAAACATGAAACACCCAGAAAACAGTACACCCGCGCATGTCCCCCCTTCCCGGTAGATTGATGCCTTTCAAAATATCAACAAAATTCATCCAGTATCCCCTTCTCTAATTAAAATCTAGAAAAAGACCCTCTCTTTCTATTACCAAATATTTCTTTTTATCATTTAATGACATTTACATATTGTTTGTGTACAACTGCCATACAATATCCTACCCAACACAAAAGTAATGAAAAGGACAATATCCAAAAAGTGGGAGTGATTACAAGGCACTCAACGTAGACTGAAAGAAAACTTTTAGATGATATATGCCTAACCAATTAAGGCAGCCAAACAAGTAAATTGTAAAAGAATCAGATAGCTTGAAATCTTCTTGATGCTATCCATCTTCTCCATGATCAAATAAATTTCACAGTTAACGACCTTACCGCAACACGTTGTTGATTAAGACCGCCATTTGCGCTCACCATTATAAACCCATAGCTTTTAGTTGCAGATCCTGTATTTATGCATGAGATATATATCATAAATCTGCATAAAAATAAATTCCACATACCTCAAACAAAGAAAGAGCTTCCCCATAAAAACCTCTTAAATTGATTTTCCACCATCCATGCAAAGCACACAGGGGTCTCCAAAGTTATTTAAGATTGAAGTTAGTGAAATAGATGACTTCACCTTGATTCCTAGGTTTATTTTGATCTGCACAAGGCTTCCATGCCGCTGCTTTGGAATATGGTTCCTCCCATGGCTTTCGCAAATTATTTTTCAATTCATTCTACAAATCAAGAGTCAAATTTCAGGAATAAAATCAGGCGTATAGAGAAATTCATGCTATTGGAAAAATATTGAAGTATTGGTCATATTAAAGAAGACCTCAGCAAGAGCATGGGATGCCAAATGTAGCAGACCTTCAAACATCACTCTTGGAGCCTTTTGTGCCTTGACAAATTCAGTCCTTTCACCCTGCAATGAGACATGCAACATATATTTTTTTGTCACATGCATCATGAGAAACTTTCAAAAGCCATAAATTCCTTATATGGTTATTACTAAGAATGACAGGGCAGAGAATAATTAGTTATTATGTAAGATAGCATTGACCAATAGGAGTCACATGATAGTGAAAATTCGCCTTCTGAAAAAATAAATAGTGAAAATTCGCCTTCTGAAAAACTAAATCGTTGAATAATAATATGCAATCTGCAGATAAGTCACAATCCCAACCAGCAGACTAATCGTAAGACCTACAGTAAGACACAACAAAAATCTTTGTCCATAATTTTACTAAAGGCTATTGTAACCAAGGTAAAAAAGAAAGGACACAATGGACCACCATGACCAGGCCTCCTAAGTTCCTCAAATAATGCATCAACAAGCTATCACCACAATCCAATCGGACATCATAAAAAATACATTTCCTAATCCATTTTCTGCAGGTCCTATGATCTGCATGAAAAGGCATAAAGTTGCATCAATTGGTGGTTGCTTGATTACTTGATCACAGTAATAGGCATTTTTCCAAGTTCACAACTCAAATTGGCCTTCTCCAGACCAACATAATATCTAGGACTGGTATACCTTCCTTGAGTCTTGAATCAACGTATCAAACATTCACGTTAAAAACTCCACACGACAATTTATCTGCCATGGACAAAGGTGAATTCGGAGATAGGTACTATAACTTCTTCATCCTAGAAGCAAAAAAAATTACCTAAAGGCTTAGAGACCTTTCCAACAAAACACATGTATCTAAGTCTTGGATGTCCTCTTTGTCCACACCATTGGGAACGATAGCAATAAAAGCACAATGCCAGCAAGGTTAAGCTTATCTCTCGCATGGTTTTACCAGAAAAATGACATGGAGAGACATCTTTGGCTGGTTCCAAAGGATATCAAAAGAAAGGATAGGAATCCATACCTACAGCCCCATCTCTGTTGAGTACAAAGTCAGGTCTTCTGACATCTTCAACCTCAAATTTTCTTTAAGGATTGTGGGTCACATTCATGAAAATGGAATCAAAACCAACCAATCAACAAGGGGCTTTGCATTTGCAATGACTTGAGTATAATCTATGTAGTACCCAGAATTTAGCCACTATCTCCTTCTCTTCACAGATCTTTTTCATCGAGTAATGAACCCTAGACTGCTGAGTCAAACACACAAAAAAAAAAAAAAAATTCTGTAGCTGATTGATTGCCTCCTGTTTTATGATTTCCTGAAGAGTCTTCCTTAATTTGGATATTCTGTTTTTTCTTTATGATTTCCAAGGTGGGACGATCAGGAGCACTATGAGAGGGAAAATATTCCCACTCAAACATGCAAGAAAGAAGGGAAATGATTGATCATGTTTAAACATGGTCGATGAAAAATCTAAAAGGAATGATAGCTTCTGATTACTAAATTTTTCTTGCTGGAAGATGTGCATCCACATGGCATGCGTTAGCCAGATGTTATAAGTAATAGAAACCTGAGAACGGGTGATTCGGACACCTGACGAGATGTCAGAATCCCATTTTCCAGTAAAACAAGTAAACAAAGTCCCTGAATAAAATTTCACAATGAGGACCCGAATTCCACGAAAAACGAGTAGTTCAAATGAAACCAACACTGGACAACCTCCCTAAAATCCTAACCCAGGTGCCAGAATTCCGTAGAAATATTATTTCCACAACTAAAGGGGCAAGTTGGAGTCATAAGAAGAGAAAGCAAACCTGAATCACATTCAAACTCTTCTCATGAACACCTTTCAGAAGGTTCTTCTGCTGAATAAGAGATAGCATCAATGAATCTAACAGGAAAAGCAACACCAGAAGACCTATGGCACAAGTCATCAATCTTACATGTTTCCTAAACAATGTCTGCCTTTTGCCAATAGACGGCAGTCCCTTTGAGGTGCCAAAAAAGGTTTGCCTCTCTGGAAAAACGTCATAACCCATTAAAGAATCTGGTTGTCGAACTTGATAGCCTTTCATTGCATAAGAACAGTGAAAAATTTATGATTTAACCATCAAAAATTTAACCTCCAAAAAACCCACTTCGCCAATTTGAATATCCATTTCGAACTGTCTGCAGCATTTTCTATTTATTTCCCGCACTCTCCCACAGGATCAAAGTATATAAGCCTCAACACAGAACCACATTACTTACAAAACTATTACCAGGAAGCAAAACTTCTCGGAAACATCAATAACTCCTATAAATTTTAATGCCCCATCTAAAAAATGCACTGATATTCGTAAACACAATTCACATATCCCTTCAATGATAAAATGTTAGAAAATGAGACAATACCCATAATTTGTCAAAAACAATTATGGAGATTTAAGCTTTAGTTTCGTGAGATTCTTGTGGAGAGAGAAGTAAAGAAAAGGAATGGAATGCGTGGGATAGAAGGCAGGGTAAGAGAGAAGTCTAACCTTGTTGTTGAAGATGAAATGTGCAGCTCAACTGCAACAGCCATCCAACAACTTCCACGATTATAATAATAGTAATAATAATCAGTTGGATTTTGCGTTGCTTTGAAGGTGGGTTTGAAAGGGGGGAAGAAGAAGCACGAGAATAATCCATGAACCCTAAATTCCGCCATAACATAGCGAAAAGTTGCAGCAACGTGAACGAGAAAAGCCATCTCCGCCGCTTACTCAACCCAACCACAGACAGAGAGAGAGAGAGGTGGGAGTGACGGGGTTCATTTGTACTTGGTTCCACGAGCGGACGATTTTCAAAGGTGCCAAACGGAAGGATGCCGCTTGTATAAGGCCGAGGCTCTAAAGTCTAAACAATACGTACCTTCAAATAGTATCGAGAATTGTGAGAAATGTTTGTGATGACTTTAAAATATATTTTTATTTTTAATTATAAAATTTAAAGTTTTAAAAATAATGTCGATTCAACATATTTATGGAAACTTGAAAATTTTTAAATTTGACGTTCTAAAAATGTATTATAAGATACACTATTTTCAAAATTTGAAATCCATTTTTTTTTCACATCCATGCATCTTAATATTGAGTATCCATTTGAGGATATTTGAACATCTAAACAACCTATGAAATGTTTGAGGTGGCTGTAATTTGATTGTTTAGAGCCTCAGCTCTATATAAATTTCTCCCAAGGGTAAAAATGAATTTATTTTTTTATTTAAAATAATATGAATTTAAAATTTGAGATTTAGCTTGTCTTTTTTTTTTTAAGTAAAATTGAATAGAATCAATAAAAATATTTTATATTATAAATAATATTTATCAAATTAAATTTAAGGTATTTATCAAATTAAATTTAAGGCATTTTATTATTTAAAATATTTAATTTTTTTATTTAATTTTTTAAAAAAATAATCTTATATCTTAAAATTAAGATAAATATATTATTTAAATAAAATGCGTTTAAGTAACTCGGATCCAAGCTATAAAAACACCTGGGAATAAATCAAGGTGCTTGGGCTTTTTTTGTGATCTAGGAGCGAGCTCTTAAAATGCAATCTAAAGTCATGATTTAAGAGCATGCTCTTAACAGACACCTGACATTACCTTTGTGCATTGACTCACAGAAGCAAGCCCTGAAAGACACCTCAAGAATGGGATCGAACCTTTAATAAGGTACCAGTGAGATACCTCTCCTTGGAATGAAGTGTTTTTTTTTTAGGTAAGTTAATGAGGGAGAAGGCCCCTTACCCAATTTTCATTAATAAATAAGAAATCTTTGAAATGAAGTGTTACTTTCCTGAAAGGCCCTTCTACACATTAGCAGATAGGTCACATAGAGTCCGACATGTCTCTTTTGATTGAGCTAAACCAACTTCAACCCAAGAAGTTAGAGTAAACCCTGAAGGTACTCATTTTAGACGAATAACTTGGGAGTAAACCATATGTTACTCTCAGGTTAATAAAAGTTGTGTTAATGGTAAAAATAAAATAAAAAAAATAACAAACAGACAGACATGGGAGTAAACGTTCATAGTTAATAAGTCATGTGTTACTCCTAGGTTTATAGTTAATAAAAGTCATGTGTAAATGTTAAAAAAAAAAAAAAAAGGCTCGGAGTAAACACAAAGGTACCACCATATAGGTTGGAGTAAGCCCTTAGAAGGCATGCATCTAAAAAACGATAAATTTGAAAACTCAGTTGTTGTCGAATGTCTTACTTTTTGCATCAACTAAATACACGACATTCAGGGGGACAATTTGTTTGGGTATATTGTGTATAAAAAAATAGAAAATCAGACATGGCATCGACAAATTTGATTGAATGTGGAGCACGTGATTGGATTATACCATGACACCAAGTAGTTTGATCGAATGTGGGGAAGAAATGGAATCTGCCCCTTCCATGAATTGACCAAAAGGTTTGGAAGCCGACCTGCAAAATAACACATCCTTAAAATAATCCTGAATTGCATGTATTCAAGGTTGGGAAGTTTAACCAATAATGAGCATTTAAGTAAGGGTGTGGTTTACCTTAAACAATCCAATTAAGGGGCGCCACCAAATTTTAGGATTATTTCAAAATCTATATTTATATCCAATTATAAAATTTTAAACTTCAAAAAAAGTTAAAATCAAGTAGATCTATAAACATATGAAAATTTTGAAAAAGGATGGTCTAAATAATGTGTTGCAAGGTGCACTATTTCTCATACTCAAACTCTTGTTTTTTTCATATTGATACGTCAAGATGTTGAGATGATCAATTAGAGGGTTTTTTAACATTAAAACAACCTTTTCCGATGGATTTTTTAGGTACATCTTTAATTTTACATTTTAAAATTGCAACCTTATATAAACCTCTTCCTTTTAAGTGGTTTTCTAAAGGGTGCGGTTTCTATAAGGTTGCAACCTTAAACAACCCAATTAAGGCGCACTTTAAAATTTTATTATAACATGTAATTTTGTTGTAAAAAACACTTAGTATTATCTTAAAATCTATTTTCATACCTAATTAGAAAATTTTAAATCCAAAAATGGTTAAAATGCAAGTAGATCTATAAATATATGAAAACCTTGAAAATTGACGGTCTAGATAATGTGTTGCAAGATACACTATTTTCAAGACTCAAAAGCTGTTTTTTTTCATATTCATGCATTTCGATGTCGAGATGAACGATTAGAGGGTTTTTTCAACATTAAAACAACATTTCCGATAGATTTTTAAGGTACATATGTGATTCTACATTTTAAGGTTGCAACCTTATATAAACTTTTCCCTTTTCTAAATTACAATTACAATCAAATAACATGTTGTTCATGGTTCTAGTGAGCAACAATTACGGGTATTTATATTATTTGATTGACGAGTCAATAAAGTGATATAAAAACACTTCTAAATGATTTTTTTCATGCTCTTTCTGGAAAAATGCTTCAGTTGTTCAGGAAAGGACAAACTCTCAATAAAAAGGATGAAGTTTTCAATTTCCTAAAGCTTAAAAATGAAAGCTACAACTGTTGGGGCAAGCGAATCGTGCTAAAAAACCAACTTACCTGTCCAAGTTTTAAATTAGGAAGACATAGCATATATTTCTAAAGGGAAGTCTTCTCTGCTTTCCGTACTGTATAAAAATTATATATTTTCCACTATACAACTGTCAGATATGAACAGATAGATGGACCCAATCACGATGACTCACATCTACACTAATATCGAACGGCTAAGATGGACCCAATCACAATGTCACACATCTATACTGTTTTATTTTTTATTTTTCTACAAAATATTTTGACACCAAGTTTTTGGTGTTCATCCGTTCTTAAACTTACACTGCAAAAAATAAAAAATATTCCCCATAAAAATAAAATAACCAAAATACCCCTAAGATATTTTGATAGGTATTTTGGTCATTTTATTTTATTTTTATCATTTTTTAGGTACATCTCATTGAGATGATAGCACACATCAAATTTCATATTCATTTGATTTGTAAAAAAAAATTAAAAATAAAATATCTGACATGTCAAATTTAGATCAAATGATCGGTGGTTTACTAGATCTAAATTTTTGAATGACTAGATAGGAGGAAGTTTATGACTTCTATACGGTAGAAGAAGTATAGACAACTGTCTCATTTTTATTTTCTAATGTAATTAAATCGATCATAAAAAGTATATTTAAAGAATGATTATACAAAGCACATCCAAATGCAATTGAAAATTAATGAAAACAATGAATTTTAAATAATTGATTTGTGCCCAATAGTATTTTAGAATTTTATAAAAAAAGATGAAAAAATGTAAAATTAAGTATTAACGGCCAAACCAATTCTTAATCTTTACCAAAATGATGAAAACTATTAAA